>NIUQ01001876.1:0-28264 GCA_002796945.1 Plectus sambesii
AAGGAGCCCCTCATGGCCACCTGGAGAGATGGCAGCGGTGTCCTCCTAAGCGCGCGCAAGGAGGACTCCATCTCAGGGGGTGTTGGCTTCATTGTCGCCCCCCCCCCCCCCCCACTTCCTCCACCGCGTCCGCAACGTCCGCATTGTCAGTCACCGCCTTGCAGTGCTTGAGTTTGAGGTCTCCCCCCCCCCCCCCACCCCACCGGCAGCCTCATACAAGCATATGCGCCCATCCTCGGCGCTGATGAACAGGAGCACGCTAACTTCTATGACAACCTCAACAATGCCATCCGCGAGTGTCGCAGCCACTACAAGTCCATCTCTGGCAACCTCAACGCCCGCGTCGGCCCAAGGCAAGACCACAAGGTCGACCTCGGCCCGCACTCCACTGAGACGCGGAATGAGTCTGGCGAGTGGCTGGCAGCCTTCTGCAAGGCACACCGCCTCTACCACTGCAATGGATTCTTTGAGAAGCATGCAGAGAAGTGCTGGACTCACGCCAGCCCAGATGGTGTGCATCTACATGAGGTCAACCACTTCCTCACCAACCACTGCTGTGTCACTGATGTTGCCGTCGTTCCTTCCTTCTCACTGGGAGTGACCACCGACTCCTACGAGCCAAGATCCACATGAGCCTGACAAGGGCAAAGCTAGACCTGCTCCGCAGCAGACAACCAAGACGCCGCCTCCTCAATCCCCTCCATCGCCTCCACCCTGGCCAAGCTAGTGCCCTTTGACACTAGTGATGACGTTAATGAGGACTACTGCCATCTGGTTGAGACCATCTCCCAGATCGGCAAGCAGGCCATGGCACCCACGCCCAACCACTCCACCAAGCGCATCTCTGACCAGACAAGGGAGCTGCTGGAGAAGAGGAGGACTGCTGACTGGGCCATGGCTGTCTACCACGCACTCTGCAAGGAGTGCTGAGAAGCAGTACAGAAGGACCACAAAGAGTTTGAGAGAAGCCGACTGCTCTCTGCCGCTGAGGCGCGGAAGAGCATCAAGAGGGCCGCCCGCGACCTCGCCAAGTACCGCTCCTGCATTCCCTGCCTCAAGACACCAACTGGAGAGCGAATCACTTCACGGCTCCGCATTGAGAAGGAGATGCAAGACTACTACTCATGCCTCTTCCAGTCGTCGCGCCCCTCCACCCCTTGCTCACCCCCACCAACCTGCTCTACCCTCCCCTTCCTCACTTCTGAGGTTCGGGTTGCAGTAGAAGGCATCCCGCAAGGGAAAGCACCAGGCGCAGATGGCATCTCAGCCGAACTCCTCAAGGCATGTGGCCACCCTCTCTTCACAACGCTTGCTTCGCGTTTCTCCCACTACCTCCATGATGGCATCATCCCCAAGATGTGGCACACCTCGCGGACTATTATACTCTTCAAGAAAGGCGACCGTGAAGACCTTGCCAACTACCGGCCGATTACGCTTCTCTTCTCAGCCGAACTCCTCAAGGCATGTGGCCACCCTCTCTTCACAACGCTTGCTTCGCGTTTCTCCCACTACCTCCATGATGGCATCATCCCCAAGATGTGGCACACCTCGCGGACTATTATACTCTTCAAGAAAGGCGACCGTGAAGACCTTGCCAACTACCGGCCGATTACGCTTCTCTCTGTCATCTATAAAGTGTTTACGCGGTGCATGCTTGCACGCATCCGCCGCACTCTGGAGGAAGCACAGCCAGTTGAGCAGGCGGGATTCCGTCGGTCATTCTCCACCATGGACCACATCGCCACCATCCAACACCTCCTTGAGGTCAGCCGAGAGCACCAGTCGCCACTCGTCCTCACCTTCATTGACTATGAAAAGGCCTTTGACAGTGTTGAGCCAGAGTGTGTATGGGAGTCACTGCGGAAACAAGGAGTCGAGGAGGAGTACGTCCATATCCTGCAGGCGTGCTACGATGGCTGCACCACAACGCTCATCCCCTTCCAGAGAGAGGTTCCAGTTGCAGTAGGGAAGGGAGTCAGACAGGGCGACCCGATTTCCCCAAACCTCTTCTATCATCCCCTTCCAGAGAGAGGTTCCAGTTGCAGTAGGGAAGGGAGTCAGACAGGGCGACCCAATCTCCCCAAACCTCTACTCTGCAGTTCTGGAAGATGCAATCAGCCACTGCAACTGGGAGGAGCAAGGCATCCGCATCGATGGCTGCCGACTCAGCCACCTCTGTTTCGCTGATGACATAGTCCTCGTCACCTCTACACCTTACGAAGCGTCTGAGATGCTGGCTGAGCTGGACATAGTGAGCCACGCGGTTGGGCTGAAGATGAACACCAAGAAGACTAAGGCGATGCGCAATTGCTTCGCCACCTCCGCCCCCATCACCGTTGGCGCCACTCAGCTAGAAGATGTTGAGGAATAAGTCTACCTAGGCCGCCTCATCAACTCGCATAACAAGCTGAAGCCAGAGCTTGCAAGGAGGAAAAGAGCAGGATGGGCAGCGTTCAGCTCCATTCGGACAGTGATCGACTCGACCAAGGATGTGAAGCTGCGCGCGCAGCTCTTTGACTCGACTGTCCTACCCGCCCTCTGCTATGGCGCTGAGACGTGGTCTCTCACCAAGAGCCTTGCCAACCAGTTCAGAGTTGCACACGCCTCCCTCGAGCGTCGCCTTGTTGGTCTAAGCCTCCGGCAGCAGCGAGACCGCAAGCTCCACAACTCTGACATCAGACAGATGTCTAGCGTTAAGGACCCACTGCGGCACGTGGCGAAGATGAAGCACCGCTGGGCCGGCCACGTAACAAGAAGATGTGATGGCAGATGGAGCACTGCCACAGTTGGGTGGTACCCGCGAGACAAGAAGCGTCCCCTTGGCCGCCCCCCCCCCACTCGGTGGGCTGACTCACTTGCCACTGGGTACAACATTCGGGACGCCTGGGGTCAAATCAGAGTCCACTGGACGACCCGAGCGCGAGACAGAGTAGAATGGAGTAGATGCTGGGACCCACGCATAAGCTGAGGAATGGGTCGCCTATGTAACCTATGTATGTAATGTATATGCAGCCCAGCTACAGTGCCGGACAAAAAAACTTGCTGATTTGTATAAGAACTTCCAAGAAGCCTTGCTCTCGAAATATTTAAGATGATTGCTCACAAACATATTATAAGTACAGTCAACTGCGTTTATAACACCTGGCTCTATAACGTCACTGTCTTTATAACGTTGGTCCTAGTCTGGTCCCGTCTAAGTGTACTATGTTTTGTACAGGGGCCAACTACCTTTATAACGTTTGCGTTTATAACGTCGCTGTCTTTATAATTTCGGTGTTCGACTAGTCCCTTGACCGACGTCAGTACTGAACTGACTGTTTTTATAACGTCGGTCCTTTTTGGCGCTGGCTTCTAGTAGCCTTCACGCGGTAGGGAAGATCAAATGACCCCGCATCTCCTCTCCGCCCGTTAAAGCGACGCATACATTGTCCCAATTGAGGCTAATTTTCACTCTTTTGGCGAAGTCCGCCCTCCTTGAGGATCGTAGTGCCGTTTCCGAGCATCTAACCCTCTCCCACGCTATACTGACAAGTCTACTACGCAGTGAGTATCAACTGCCTTTATAACGTCGCTGTCTTTATAACGTCGGTCTTTGGCGGGTCCCTTGACCGACGTTATAAACACAGTTGACTGTAATTGATTTTAATTAAAGTTAGCGCTTAAGCATAGGATTTTCGATTAACTATTTGCAACACTGATCATAACTTTGCTCATTTTACACGGATTTACTCGCGGAAAAAGCAATAATATCCTAGTATTTTGGGCTACAAAACGAAAAAAGTTCATTGCAAACTGGCACTTCTGAAGTTAGAAACACTAACTTCAAAGGCGGCAAAAAAACCGCAAAGACTTATCGGACACCTTAATAATATAAAGGAGGAACAAGCGGTCAGCTGACCAATTCCAGTTTTTTAACAGACAGTTCGTTCGTCCTTAAGATTTTTGCAGCGTTTTTCTTCGATTATTCGTGCCACTATTACTAATATATTTGTCGTATACCTTGGTGCGACTGTGCCTTGAAGTGATCGGCTGCGTCGCACTACAGTTCGCACCAAGGGCTTGTGCCTTGGCGTAATCACGCTAAGGGCGACCGGTACGACCGACCTGTAGTGCGACGTAGCCGGTCACTCCAAGGCACGGGTCGCACCAAGGCATACGACATATTGGCTTCTACACTGTCGTTTGTGCATATCCGTCGAATGCTACATGTCCTTCATATAGTTCGAGTCTCGAAGCGCTTCAGTTTTATTGGTACGGTCTTGCCGTAATAGAAGAGCGAAGAAAACGCGAACAAGTTGCACCTTTTCTCTTTAATTCTCTTGTATTTTTATTTAATTTCTGGATGATAAAGCTGCTGGACTAACTGCTTTGGTTGAATGGAAAGGAGTTTGCGTGCTCCGTGTACGACTAAAACTAGCGCTCATAACTAACAAGTTCTGTTAAAAGCGTGAGAGAGAAGACGGACAGCATGCCACCGAAAGTGAAACAGATCAACGGCTTTTCATTTTTCGTTGAGCAAGTAGTTAAACGAGATCTCGAACGTAGCCGCGGCCACCGCGTGTCGACACAAGAGGCTATCAATCATGGCGACGTCATCTGGAAGGTATGATCATTTTCATTTGTAGAATTCGTGCTTAATTTTTAATTTTGTTCGCGTTTCTTGCACTGGTCTAGGTAATTCATGCAGAAAAATGTCTGCATACCTTTAAGGAAAGTGTACGCTGGCGAGTGAATCTGCTACGAAAGCGTCTTTTTTGAAGCGTAGTGCATATTTGAAGCAAATTTAGCTTTTTCGTAGGTATGAACGAGTACCGTGGGTGGACCTCATTCCGGTCGGGTCCTCATTCCGGTCACTTTGATAAGAATGAATAATTAAGCCACTAAAACTTAATGGAGTCGAACGAACACTATATCACTGGAAAGCTGGAATAAAGAGCTTTCTTTTGGTTACAAAACATATCAGTTTCATATTCTGTATCAAAAAATATGGTGGCCGATTCGAGCACACACAAATTTCGCACCAATTTTTTCCGCGGGAAATAGTGCTAAATTTCTATTGATTATAACTTTTCAAAAAATCAGTTTCAATTAAAGCTTGATATATCATTGAAATCAACTTTTTACCAGCTATCATTTGGTAGAGTGAACGATTTTTTTGGATGAATTTGAAATTCCTGAGAAGCTGTCAAAGAGCAAAGTGACCGGAATGAGGTTCACCATTTTGCCGTTAAACGGCGTAGGTGCGCGTCTTTCACAGCGTGTATCTCCGTGAATATTTGTCGGTTCGACATGAAATTTCGTATATACACTCCTTAATACTCTAGTAATCGCTTCCTATCATTAATTTTTTACTAGAAACTTCAATTTTTACGTAATCGCTAATATTCGTTAAAAGTGACCGGAATGAGGTCCACCTACGGTAGTGGGCAGTGAGGATGATAATAGCGATCCCAACTCAGACATTGTCTAGGAATAGCTTATTTCTGCTGGGGTGGCAGACGTTTTGCGTTTCGCCCATTTTTGTAGTCCGATGTACTTGCAGCATATATTATTTAGTATATAGACACTTTCATTCCATCGGTTAATACCATTTAAATTTTTTCAAAAACTGCGAATCACTCGAGTGAATGATTGTACTTGCAGGGAATGTCGCCAGAGGCGCGTCATGAGTGGAAGGAGCGAGCAAAGGCGCATAAAGTGACGCCTCAGTTCCAGGCAGAGAAGCAGCAGCAAAAGGAGCGCTACTATCGACTGCGCGAGCAGCAAAGCGATCCTTTGGCTCCTCGACTAAACAAAAAGAGCAAGTCGAAGTCGATCGGCGCGCGGGTCGATGAATTGGAGCGCATGTCTTGTCGTGTTCGTTTTTCTCAATATTTAACATTTTCAATCAGTAACAAGTAATCTCATCACGCTTCGTAGTTGGCAAAGATGAGCTCGCTTTTCGGTGCGAAAACGTTATTTTTCACCAAGAAAGATAGGCGTTCATGGTTCTTATGTGCTTAAGTTCATAGAAAGAAGCGCTATTGACTTAACAAACCTTATTTAATATAAGATTTCTTGCTACGGGTCGAAATATTATTGCTATAATTGTAACTTGGACTGATGGAAGTGTTTTAGTATTACGATGATGTGGACGAGGAAAACTTTCGGCAGAAGCGCGAGCGAGATCGAAATAATATGGAAATGTATTTTACGTGGAAGGCGCCACAGGAGGACGGCGGTAAGTCAAAGTGCACTTTTTTTGTTGTACGTCCGTTTGATCAACGCATTTATTGGGGAACGCCAGTTATCTCTTGTTGCGGGAACGTACAGTAATTTGTTCAAAGCTGTGCATGACAAGTTTATTGCGGATATGAAAATTTATACTGCAGTCAACATAACGCTGAGTAGCCTTCTGATAGGTAGCTGATAGAAATATATAAAGAGACGTTCCCCAGAGCTAGATCGGTTGTGTTTTCGCTGAAAGTATGATATAGAATTGCCTGATCAATGCTAGTTTATAGTAATTAAAGAGTTGCAATGATTATATAAATGACTATTATTGATTTTAAAATATGTTTTAGAGCGCCGAAAGTGGATACTGGAGCGACGATTCCATATTCTGGCGGCAGCGGCCTACTGCGAAACGCGCGAGCACGAATTTCCGGCATCAGAGATAAGCGTCGTCAATTTCTCATTCAACGAAGGCGTCATTAGTACTAAGCACTGGCTCATCGACCACGGCATCGACGAGTGGACCGACGCTGAAGCCTACCACGCCGCGCTGCAGAACGGTCAGTGAATTTTCTCATATCCCACATGTGTCTGGTGTCTTGAAATTCAGTATTTAACTTCAACTTTCTAGATTTTTTTCCAGTTTAAACCGAACTACTCTCTTTGGTTGAGAAATATAGCATTTGATTCTTTTAGACAAGATTTTATTGAATTTTGACGAAGTTATGATTTAAGAAATTTAGGTTCGACTGTATGTTTCTCAAACTTGCAAAAGTAGGAGCCATACACCTTGCCAGTACTGTCAGGATACCGCCTCTGCCCCATCATGTTTTAAACATCGCTCACTGTTCATTTTCAGAAGTAAACACGGGCATACCGGCGGACGGCGCACGATCAGCGCTTCTTAGACAATACAGCATAACCAGCGACTATGATAACATTCTCAGCACGCTCGAGCAGAAATTCCAAGATGACAAGCACGTCTTCGTCCATCGCCGCGATTGGAATACAGTCATGGGCTGTCTGCATTGGCTGAAAGATGGTCGCAACTCGCGCGAAGATTCGAGCGCCGACGGTGGGTCGAGTATGATTTGCATTGTAGTCGTTGATCGCGAAGATGTGTGAGAGAAAAGAGTGTTTTTGGCAAAGTTACTAAAATCCTTAATACATTTTTCGACACGTGTGCATATTCTGTAAAATGCGACGTCAATATTATGCTGGAATTTGTTTGACCGAAAGCTTTTTTCAACCTTTGTCCGGTCTCACCGGATTTATGCCATTTTTCATTACGTTTCGTTTAATTTTACAGTTTGGTCGACCCATAGGAGCGCAGCGCCCAGTTCTTAAAGTGGTGTTCAAACTGCCACATTCGTGTGACGCCAGCGGGATAATGTGTTGATATTCTGCGTGGCTCGCAGTACGCTCATTCACCGACGCGAACTTTTCGTAACTTCTTATTCACCTCTCAACCCTCTCTTTTTTAGTCGATCAGCTCTCGGAGGACCGTTTCGTCTGCGTCGAGGATTTATTCCTCGCCGTCTCCAGTTTGCTCAACTTCGATGTCACAACCACGTTGATGTTGGATGTGGACGAGAAGTTGGACGAGGAGTGGCAAACTTACATGAAGAGCGAACATGTGCTCTGCCAGTTCCACTACAGTCGAGCCCGATCGCATCCTCAACAGGCGCCACGCTGCTCGCTCGCCTGTGCTCGACGATACACGTATGAACAACAGTTACTTGCGTCTTTTTATATGGAACATTTTGTCGTCTTTACGGCTGTAATAAGCCTCGTTGGCATCGCCATTTTTTTGCTATTTGAAGAGGATCGTCCCCTCGTACATTTTGCGTTTCTATTCTTTACCTAAGAAAGGCCTCCGTTATTCTGGAGATTAATAATTGATTACTATCCACATTGAGGAGTCGGTGTATGTTTGCTGACGCAGTTGTGTTGTTTCAGATTCGGTTTGTTCGATTTGGCGAATACAGGCAACTACTTCCCTGACATGCGGCTTGGACCGAACCATTTCCCCGTCTTGCAACCTTCTGCGACCGAACCTTTGTACGATTACTTAAACTATTTTTCATATTTATTTTATTGTTATTTAGCGGCAGAGAAGAAGAGAATAACGAAAATGCGACACGCTCGTCAGGCGCCTTTGCCGCTGGCTTCCAATCGAGGTAAGAAGACGTTTTATTATGGATATGATGTTATGCATCGAATTTTTCCGAAAAACTACGTCCCCTACCTAGTTGCTCCCTTTTCTTTTTAGTTTAACAGTACTGAGGACAGTGACATTTTACGGACATAGGTGAGGCGAAGACTAATTCGAAATTACGTGTTTCTGCGATCTCATAATTCGCCTTTGAGAAAGAAACGTTATAACTGTAAGTGAAAAAGTGTAAATTAAATATTAGTGTTCAATAACTGTTTATGAAAAATTAGACTATTTATAAGAGGGGAGGGAAATTTTTGGACGAACCTGTTAGAATGACGTGATTTTCAGTGGAGACGGATTCGGCGTCCGTCCGATCGGCTTCAACCAGCCGTCACAGGTGCCGCGCGCGGCCGCCGCGATCGTTGAGGACGTCCGCAGCGACGACAGCTTCGACGACGCACTCGAGGACGAGCTCGGCTCCTGCGAATCTCGTCACATGCCTCCAGTTTTGAGTAAAATTAGCTTCGGGTAAGTTGTTCAGTTTAAATCTTTGATAACGCGCTCGATTCGCGTCTTCCTCTAAAAATGATCTCTTAGAGGGTAGTTCATTGTAATTCGTCACTTTTTGTTTAATTTCGTCACCTCGCATTTGATCTGAACGCAATTTTAACGAGATTGCATGCAAAAGTGACAAATTATGAAGAAAACTAGTGTAAAACTTACAGTCGATGATAACCTATCCTCTGAGTTTGAGATCTTTTTATTAAAACGTATTGTTTGACATACACTTTTCTTGCAAAGTTATCTTATTCTCATACTGAAGCGGTCAAGTATAGAATATAACTGATTGTCGACTGTTTGAAGGGACGACGATGACGATGATATGCTACCGCGAGCCGCTCCGACAAGACCGATGGCAGGCGGCATCATGCAACCGCTTCGTGCTCCGCTGCCGGGCTTTGGCGAGTTCGCCGATCCGCGACCACCCACTGCTTCGTCGAACGCCTCGACCCAATCGTTCGGCCAATTTTCCAGTCAAAACTTCTCCTCGCTCGACCAAAATGTCCTCCGAACGCAAGTTGGCATAGGAAATGTCCAGCTGGGTGGCAACAACTCGTCGGTCGCCGGCAGTAGCGGTGGTAAGTCGCTTTACTTCGTATATCGCTGCTTTATTTCTCACTTGATCCTTTTTCAGTCGTGTCACCGGTTGAATCTCTCCAGTCGAAGCTCAAATCCAAGCCGAAGACATTGCGTAAGTGACGGAAGAATTTCTCTTTTCGCACATTTAAGTATTTCGTTTAGCTCCTTCGGTGCTCAATCGAATCAGCGCGGCGTCGCGATCGTCGTCAGCGATGAGTGCCGCTGCGTCGTCCAGCCGATCTTCTCTCGGCCCATCGGGTAGAATATATGAATTATATTATTTCACTTCAATAAGCATCCTAATAAATCAAAGAGAACATTTTTCCTATTGATTTGACTGAGGACATGTTCTAGTTGATATTGAAAACGTTCTGTTTAACTTTTAAAGTGTTTTTATTAAAGTAAAATTGATGTAAATAATTAATATACAAGATTATAATTGGGATTTTCAGCCGACTCGAGTCAGCGTCAAATGCCCCGAGGACTCGGTCGTGGAATGCGCGCGGATGAGGACGACGTTGCCAAATTTTTCTGATTCGCCGTGCCAATACATTCCCGTTATTGCCTTGCCATTCTTTTGCGTGATTCTTTGCATAAAGTGTTGCCTGTTTTACGCGACGAGTCTGTCGTCTTCTTCGGATGCATTTAGGCTATCGGATGTGCCTTATTACGATTCACTGATGCTGTTATCGTCGTTACCTTGATGTCACTTATTTTTGACGGGACATGTACGTGGAATATCATGCCTTATTGATTCCAAAATACGCATATTTTGGCATACAGCCAAGTTATTTTGTGCTTCCATCTCAATTTGTTCGCGGACCTTGCCTTTTACGACATGAAATGGTGCCATTTATTACGTGTTTGAATTGACGAAGATCAGTTGACGTTTTTTCGTCGACTCTCTGCCGCTTGCCATATTATGCCAATAAACACTATCGAGATATAGTTGGTGTTTGGAAAATTTGCGTCGAACAGTTCCTAAGCTAGTTGCATTTTGCAATTCTCTTCACAATTGTTGTTTCTTTCAATCTCGATTATAGTGTTTGCGCTATTTAGCTCCTGAACGAAAGGAACGACATCTTTTAGTATTCTGACCATTGGACAAAGACACTACTACAAAGCAATTGAAGAATGCAGCGCAGTAGTAAACAAGTCAGCATTTTGGACAAGACGTTAAGTCGAGGAAAATCAGAGGTTTGCTCTCACATTCACACTAACACCTTTAAAAAATGTTCTGTTACAGGTCAACATCTCGACGTTTGCACTGCTGTTTTCTGAAATGATCAGATATTCGCAAAATCGCGTCAATACGGTCCACGAGCTGCAGACCAAGTTTGTTTTTACTTCTGTTTACATCCATCTAATCCATTACCTTCAGACTATCGGAGTTGGGTCACTTTGTGGGCAGTCGACTGTTGGACGTGATAGTATTCCGAGAGAAGGGTTACAAGCGAGAAACGAAGCTGCTGAGCATGCTCATGTTCGTCAAGGGCAGCGTGTGGCGCAATTTGTTCGGCAAGGAAGCGGACAAACTCGAGCGCAGCAATGAAGATCCCTGCACTTGTTCGTACCTTTCATTTTTTCTTCTCTTTCTCATCCAGAATTCTTTCAGATTTGCTCATCGAGAAAGATCCCCTGGTTAACACTTTTATTTCCGTCCCGAAAGACAAGGCCAGTCTCAACTGCGCCTCGTTTATCGCCGGCATCGTTCAAGCTGTCCTCGAAGGCAGCAACTTTGTATGTCGCTTTAACTCTGAGTTTTTTTGCGAATATATTGTCGAAAATGCTGAATTGAGTTCCATATAGCGTTTGAGCCAAAATGCATTAATGAATCTGCTATAATGAATAGTTCTAAATTTAGGAATAATGCTATTCGCGCTCATATAAAAATATCTTGCAATCCTTAGATTATCAAAAACTGCGAATTTTGTAACGTAGAAGTGAAAATCTACCAATATATTCTTGATAGTCATATGATAAACGCCACCTACACTAATTCATTAATGTTCGGCGTCATATGCATTTTATAATATCGAAGTATGAACTTTTTTCAGCCATGCAAGGTGACCGCACATTGGCATAATGGGACGACATACATGATTCAGTTCGAAGAGTCGGTCATTGCTCGAGAGCGAAACTTGGCCGAGTCTGGACGATAGCGATACATTTGCTATATTAATTTTGTTGTGGCATATTCTGTGATTATAATCATATGACTGTTCTAATATTATGTGGGTGTTCTTAACTAAATGTAACCGTTTTGTGCGCAAAAAAAGTGTTAAAAAACGATAAAAATGGTTGATGGAAACGATTGCTCCTTATGCGGTCACATCCGAAAAAACTTTTACTGGATCAATCATTCATCGATCGTTTGGATTTTATCGCTGCTTTCGGCTTAGGATGTCGAAGGCTCAATTTTGCCGCCGCCTGGCGGTTCAGCTTTATCAGTGCCGTCGGCAAGCGAGTAGCAAAATTATCGTCGAAAGTGCTGCGACGACGACATCGCGTAGGCGAAGAGGAGGAGCGAGTGGTAAATCGGAAACAAAGACAACTTATCCGCGATCACAAGTTGGCGCCGGCAGTGGTGGTGTTCCTGCGGCATCGAAATTAGTGGTCAAAAGATCAAATGGATCGGAAAAAGACGCGGGACGGATATCGAAAGAGGCGAGTAATGCGAAGACGACGACTGTTTCTGACAATAATCCCAACAAGCAGAGCGATCAGCCAACGGAAGAAGATATTGAGATGATCTCTGCCGATTTGCACCGGCTGCTTTTCCCGCAGACCGAAGTACCGATGACGTCATCTCCGTCGACGGCGGAGATTTTCGTGCCGGGACTCATGGGCAGCAACCTGCGCGAGCACTTTGAGAAGCTCGGCTCGGATCAGATAGCCCCCTATCGCAATCTGTTGGACAGTGTCTTGGGTGTTTCTCTGCCGCCGCCCCCTGCTGAATGGCGCCTAGCACCCGGTTGGACTTGCTACGACCGCCATACCGGCGCCTACTCGACAGTCGACTATCCTCCCGATGACGCCCTCTTCTTCGACGTGGAAGTCTGCGTTCCTGATGGACTCGGACCCACGATGGCTGTCGCCGCATCACCTAAGGCTTGGTAGGCATTTTGGGACGCTATTGAAAATGACTGGTATATTTGCTAGAATCGACCGGTAAAGATGAAAGAGTAAATAGCATACAAAATTATTCTGCAACCCCTGTTTTGAATGCGATTCCAAGTTCTTTGAGCGTCTTTTATGCATATTCTGTATGTTCAGTCGTTATAAGTAATGAAATCTTCTTTAACCGACCGATTTTAGTGATTATCCTTATCGTGTTACGTTAATCCGCTATGGGTAACAATTAAAAAATATCTATATAATGACATATTATAGGTATTCCTGGTGCAGTAGACGACTGGTCGATCCAACTGTAGAAAAGCCTGCATTTTATCGAATAAATGATATGATCCCGTTGGGCGGCGAGGACCGACCACGTATCGTCGTCGGCCACAACGTCGCTTTCGACAGAACGCGCGTTCGTGAACAATACGACCGCAAGGTTTGTCTTCATGCTCAAAAGCAGTCTTAAATAGTTAAATAACGAAATAGAATAGTAATGAATAAGTGGGGCTGTGAACATTATTGTGCCGTCACAGCCGATGACCAATGTTATCCCACGCTAAGGCGCTAGACGGTGCGTAAACAACAGCATCATCGACGCGCGCAATGGTTTTTACGCGATACTTCCAATGACGCACAATAGGCTTAGTTCAATTCTCTTTTTATGCTGCCAGATGTGTTCGAAGCTCCGGCGTTAAAAATTTGTAAAAATGTACAATCAGTGAGCAAAAGATTCGACGACGGCAGGATTCGAACCTGCGCGGGTAGAACCCAACTGATTAGCAGTCAATCGCCTTAACCACTCGGCCACGTCGTCGCTTATGCACATTGCCGCAATTCGTTGGTTTTTATTTCTTTTACACAACCATATCGATTGTTTTGAATGTAGTCTTCTACATGCAGCTGTCACTTTGGTAGTGCTGCTGTTCTTATCCAGGTTTCATCACCGCCTTCTCGGTCATCTTTGCGGGTATGTTTAGTTGAATGGTCGCCACTCGACGAGTTGCCCCGATCCGCGGTCATTCTTGCCACTATGCCCAGTTCCATTTGCGACGACGAGCGCATTCGGCAGCATCTTCGAGTCTAGTAGCGCCTCGGAGCCAGATGTTGCTTCGGACATCGAGCAATCGCACATCAACCATGTGCCGTTCGGAGCACCATTGTCCTACTGTCAGTCGCGCCTCAGTCGTTGCCAATGTCTCGCATCCGTAGAGCATGGCTGGCAGAATGCACTGATGGAATAGTTGCCGTTTCAACTTCATTGGGATTGCGAGTGATGTTAGAAAGATCTTGTAGGCGTTAAACTTCGCATAGCCAGAGCGAATTCGGCGGCTGACCTCTAAGCGACGGTCGCATGGCAAGGTTAGGAGTTGACCAAGGTAGATGACAGTTGATACTTTCGATTTTGACGCCTTGCACTTTGACATCTCGCTCTTCATCCATAGCTCAGTTGGTCATCAATTTCGTTTTTGTGACGTTCATTTCTCTGCCAGCTCTTCGATTATTTCGCGGAGTTCGTTTAGTCGTGTGAGATGACATTTCACTCAGATTCAGTTTTCATTCCAATCCAGTTGATTGAATACGCCTTGTAAACATGCAGTAAAGAGCTTGAACGAGAGTGTATCACCTTGTCGTACACCGCGTTGGATCAGTGGCTTTTGAGGCAGAGGGGAACGTAGATCGAGCCATACTGTAGAAATCCAGCAGTGTTGCGATGACCGCATCGTGCACGCCTAGAGTTTTGAGCGCCGTCCAGATCGCGTTGTGTTCAATGGAGTCGAATGCCTTTTCGTAGTCGATGAAAGTGACGACAGTCAGTTGTATCCTTGCAGATCCGCAGTTAATTGTTTCGGATGTTGTTGAGAATTGGATCTTCCTTGCAGTAGGAGTTGGAGAACAACAGGGGAATTTACCCACTGAACGAACACGGCACAATAGTGCCGACCGTAGGCAGGCACGATTGCAACTCGAGTCCTCCGCAGGTATTAGACGTAGGAGTTGCTGTAGTTGGGGCTTAACCGAATTTAGCGGCCAACGTCCTAATAGTTTACTAATACGGGAGAGAGCGGTTGGACGCAACCGCTCGGCAGGGAGACAAATAATCAAGTCAACGGTATCAAATGATTCTTAGATATGACTGAGACCACACGGTGTAACAGACACTAATAAGCTAGCAGAGCACGGGAGAATGAGATGTCACGTCGGACATGAGCTAGGCTACAGGACAGACTCCATATGACATGAGATCGCTGTCTATGAGATCACTAACGTCATCGAATGCGACACTAGCGCCAACTGTGAAAGCTTGTTAAACATGGAGGAAACGATAGGAAAGAGTGACAGAAAGAACGAGGGTGCGAGAATAAGCATAGCCAGCCAGCCAAAGAGAGCGAGACAAAAGCAAGTCATGCATTTTAGGCCACATTTCATAATGGCAGTTGATTACGGTAATGCAAATTACACGATAATCATTCTGGGGACTCAAACTTCCCAAAATAATGGAAATTCGTACTTAGCAGCTCGTTCGTAGATTTTGTTCAATGCTTGAAGGTAACATATTGTGGAGAAACATTTGTAAAAGTTCGCCTGTTCTAATGGTTGATTGACGTCAAGGGTAGCTTGGATGCAACTGTGTATTATCTTAGTGAAGGCCTTGTATGTGACGGAAAGAAGTGAGATGGCCTGGTAGTTTCTGATATCGCATTCGTCTTTCCCTTCTTGCAGAGGAGAAGGGTCATTTGGATAAGTCTCAGTGTGCGTGAACCACAGAGTAGGACAATTAATTGTGCAACTTGACCGAAGAAGGGTTTAAAGCATACGATTTCTTTGTCTAATTATATGGGGACGTAGAAGTCGACTCCTGCGTAGGTCTTGTGGTAACCAACGGTGTGTGACTGGAGGGGAGGCCGATGCGGCTGTGATCGGATCACTGACGTCACCGGCGCGCGCAATGGTTTATACGTAAACTCAAAATGACTTTGCTCACAAAAAGCGTGTTTTAATTACATTATTATTATGCCATAAGGGTTCACAGCTTTCCAATGTGTAAAATAAAATGTACAGTCGGCGTGCAAAAGATTCGACGACGGCAGGATTCGAACCTGCGCGGGTAGAACCCAACTGATTAGCAGTCAATCGCCTTAACCACTCGGCCACGTCGTCGCTTGAGACATTCTCGACAATTTATGCCAAACTACAATACGATGCTGAGAGATTGTTCACCGTTTGCGCGTGAATCATTCCTCGGCCAATGACCATGATGCCGATTAAAGTTCACAAGAACATACAATATTTTATTATACCGCTTATATCTACATATGATGCAATTGCAGCCGCCGAAAATGCGATTCTGGGATACAATGTCGATGCACATCAGCATGTACGGAATGGGTGACCGACAATTGATCCAATACCAGATGACCGAAACGGACGATGCACTAAAAGTTGGCTTAATACATTTATCTTCCTCTGTTCACATGCAGGTGCCTTCTACTTTTCAGCAAATGCCCTATTTGGAATCGTGGAAGGAAGGCGTCAGCAGAAATTCTCTGGATGCCTGCCATCAGTTCCATTGCCGCGACCCTGGCATCAGTCAGCTCGACCTCGACAAGAGCGATCAAAAATTCTTCGTTAACAACTCGCTGCCGCTCATTCGCGACAACTTTCAGGTATGTACCAATTATTGTGATCATCTTGAGATTTTAACTTCAGCGATTGGTCAACTATTGTGCGAACGACGTGCAGGCGACGTTCGAAATCTTTCAACGACTGCACCCAAAGTTCAAAGAAAGGTATGTTAGTTCCTAGCTTTGGCTTCAAACATATTTCAAAAAATTTAGAATTATCTGCACAGTCGTACAGGTACCACTTTTATAAATTTAATGTAATTGCATTTCTACATTTGACATTTACATTAGTTTTATGATACTGGCCCCTGTATCTTCATAGTCATATATGAAAGTACAGTACGACTTTTCAGCTTAATTTTAGGATTTGAAAGTATATTCGTCGCCGTAGTTACGAGTGACCGTATGTTTACAGATGTCCGCATCCCGTGACGTGGTTCGGAATGATGGAACTCGGTTCGGCATATCTGCCTATCACCGATAACTGGCGCAAGTTTATCGAGCGCGCCGAGGAGACTTGCACCTCGAGCAATAACCGCATCGCCGACCAGCTCGTTCAAGTCGCTCATGAGCTCATCAATCAGTTCGGTGGTTCCGACAAACGGTTGGCGCTGCTTACTTGATTGTTAATAGCAACAGCCATCGTTTGTTGTTTGTAATGCTTTACCATTCACCGAAGCGCGAAGCAGGAAAGAAAAAATACCACTCGTTCCGTTAATAGTCTCGAATATCCATCGTAAGAAGTCTCTAATACGATCACTTGCGTTTAGCATGTTCGAAAAAATCACCCTTACCAGTTGCTCTCCAAGTAAATTTGCCGCAATGCATCATTTATTGGCTTTATTGCAGTTACCTGAACGATCCGTGGATGTGGTGTGAAGATTGGACGCCGATAAGCAAAAAATCGCAATCGCCAAAGTAAGCGACAATTCACATGCTTGAAAAAGCGTTTAAGAGAGTGATGATTTGAGGTGGTTCAAGAAGCTGTGCAAAGGGCTAAGCCTGAAGGAGATGGGAAACGTCAACGTCGACGAGCGAGATATCACGTCAGAGGACGTATCGTTGCGCGCTCTCGTCATTCCGCGCATCTTCGGTCTTTGCTGGAATAACTACCCTTTGCACCACATGGCCAAAAGTGGTTGGGGCTATTTGGTGCCCGATGACACCTGCACTACTTCGGACAAGTTGGTCTCGCTTAGGCGAGGTGATAAAGTCCAGTTCCCTCGCGAGTAAGTGACTGAGTTAAGAAGAGGGTGACATTGAGTACGGTATAATCCGAATACACCCACTTATTTTTACAGTAAGATAGAATGAAAATGTTTTACAAGATATGTGCTCTGGTACAAAATTTTGACCAATTTCTCGCTCAGATTATCGCAAGATTAATGGGGAGCCACGATTAGCTAGGAGATACTCGATTTCGTCTTTAACAGGACGATATAAAGTGGGCAGTTTGGTATTTATTGCGCTCGAAATCACTCTCTTTAACCAGAATACAAGATCACTGATATAATCGAGTACTTTAGGAGCCTGCGAGCCGTTATCGCTGAGAACAAAAAAACCCGCGGCGAAAAGTCCGCGTTGGAAGCCGACAACGAGAGTGAGACGCAGCGCGTCGTTCGCCATCGATTGCCAGGATTCAAGTTCGTCAAACTAGCGCATCCGGTACTTATTTTTTAGGTGCAAATATCGCAAATTTATTTCCGTATAACACGTGCAAATTTTAGCATAAGTTTCGCTTAGCGTTGCAATATATCTGAGCCTGATCCTAAGCACAAGCCTGAGTCTAAATCTATGCCTTAGCCGTGGCCTAAGCCTAAGAACGAGCCTAAGCAAGCGCCTGAACATAAGCCTAAGCATATCCTGTGTCTAAATATGAGCTAAGCCTAGACATGCAACTAAGCCTAAGCCTAAGCCTAAAGATAAGCTAAGCAGCTAGATAGTTGATCAGACTACGGTAATTATGGTTTATTTACACTACTGCTGGCAGGGAGCGAGAGTGAGGACATTTCAGGATGGCAAGGAGACGAGCAACGTCGGCAACCCCCTCTCCAAACCCTTTCACAAGTTCATCAAGGATGGCACTCTGTGGGCCACGCGACATCAGGATCTTTTCCGTGAAATGGCTGATCGAGCGATTGAAAACAGCTACTGGATATCCAACCGGTAAGCAAATCGATCTTACTTTTAACGATGGCTCTACTGGTGACAAGTTAGAAGAACTGTTGTTATAGTATTAGAATTGCGCTAAGTGTGCTGATTGGTCATGTGTGATGTCACAAGGAGAATTCTTAAAGCGCACGTTATGCCTGACCAATAACCACGCTTCCCGCAGTTTAATCTGAAAGTTTGATGAAATAGGCGCATAAATTCAATCTCACCTCGCTCTTTTCTTTTTAGCAGTCGCGTGAACGAACAATTGACAGTGTGGTTTGACAACAAGAATACGCAGGGAGCGATTGTGCCATCAATCTGTCCGGCGGGGACCGTCACGCGCCGCGCCGTCGAGAAGCTATGGCTGACGGCGTCGAACCCCAAGGTGCGCCGTTGCTTTTCTGCCCGTTGACTAATGTTATATCCTAACAACCGAGTATACTTAAATTGTGTCAGTAGAAACCCGAGTCAAATAACACCACTTTGTCTCGGGACTCTCAATAGGAAAGCGAACACAACTCATTTTGGGTAGACATTTCGCAATGAAAGAGTATGAATATATTCGCGTTGGGACCTTTTTGATATTTAAATACCCTCAAAAACTAAAAAGATCGGTTGCAGAAAGACCGCGTGGGCAGCGAGCTAAAGTCGATGGTGGAGGCGCCGCCGGGCTTCGTCTTCGTCGGCGCCGACGTTGACTCGCAGGAGCAGTGGGTCGCCGCAGTCCTCGGCGACTCCTACGTCGGCACGGGAAAGGCCGGTGCCACCCCATTCAGCCGCATGGTCCTCGCCGGTCGCAAGGAGGACGGCTCCGATCTCCATTCCGTTGTCGCGCGAGACGTCGGCATCTCCCGCGACCACGCTAAGGTACGCTGGCTTAACTAATAGAGTAGCAGTTGCAGAAATTGTAGCAGTTAGAGAAGTAATGAATTTGTTGCTTTGTAGTAAAACTGTTACGGATCGAAATGAGTATCAGTTTACCACAGTGAATAGACGAAACGACAATAGGGGTAGTTGGTATAGCGGATACAGGGAGGCCCTAATATATAACTTTTAGCGCCAAGACACGCGATTATCTTGGTTTACCAACTTATTAGCTGTGATCTTTTGCAGACGTTGAACTATGCTCGGCTGTATGGCTCGGGCGTGCAGCACACTCAACAGTTCCTTCAAGAGAACATCGACGCCGATCGCCGTTCCGAAATCGCCGACATCGCTCATCTACTCTTCCAGAAAACGAAGGGCGACCGTAAACAGTACGTTACTGCCTTTCTTTGGAGTTGTTGCTGTGTATTATTTTGTGATGAGACACAATGAAAAGTACAGACGAAAAAGAGCACTTGCGGTAATCGATAATCCTGAACTTCTATTGTACTCAACTCTTTACCGTAATCGTTCGATCTCCTCGGTGCGTTAGACGTGGAAAATGATGGTGTTCGAGCTCGATGATATACCGTATTTCTTCCAATAGACGCCCCCCTCCAATAGACGCCCCCCTCCAGTAATCGTTCCTCTTTAGGGTAATTAAAATAATAAACGCTTATGCAATGTAGGTCAACACTGAACTCCCATTCAAATTCGACTACTGATATCGCACAATCCCTTTATTTATGAATTATATTCTATCCCGAAGTAGCAATTGGAAGAAAAAGATGCCTTCTCTCCAGCGAACGCCAAGTTCTAACATCGGTTGAAACAATAAACGCCCTCCCTCCAGTAGACGTCCCCCTCAAGACTAGGTTGAAAAAATAGACACCCTGGGCGTCTATTGGAAGAAATACGGTATCCTTATTCAGAAGCAACATCCAAATAATACAATAATATATTAATATTTCCGTTGTGTAGCCGCTCTGTGAGAGAACGAAAGACTAGTCAAAATGAATTTCAAGCGATCATTGTAGGTGCTCGATGTGACACCCCTCGAATTCATCACTAAGCTCCCTGTTTATGAGCCCTGTTGCAACTTTAACGGAATTTCAGGTTTCTCATGTTGCACCCGGAGCTGACCAATCAGATTGAATACTACTTGAACAACGTCTCGACAGATTTAAAGGAGGATGTTATGGTCAGAGATGGACGTTACGGTCTGCCAGCGAATAAATGGGGTCAACTGACGTAAGTTCTTTCATAATATACATTATTGGCAAGTTACAGTACTGCCATTCATATCGGAATGGGCCCTGTACACCTATTCCTAAACATGTGACGACAATATGAATAAGCTGTAGAGCTCGTGCGAAACAGTCAGTATTTGCCATTTTCACTGTGATAACGACACTTTCTAGTTGAAGAAGGACGTTTTCCAGGTCATATTAATATAGGAAAAGTCCTATTTGATTTTAAAGGCGTCGTTATGAAAATAAAATATATATTGCAATACGAGCGAGCCATGGAAATTATTGCTTTTACTCCACACGCTCCACTCTCCTGTCAAAGAATAATATATCGCAAAATTGCCCTTTCACAGCGAATCTTCAAAGCAATTCTTCTACTGGTTCGCTGAGCGACTGTCAAAAGAGGAGAAAATAAACGCGAAGAAGTTGAAAAAGGAGGCGCTAATGAAGCTGATGTTTCCTGGCGATAAGACGGCCGCATTTTGGACAAACGGATAGTGAGTTGGCGTTGAGCTATTATAGTGAATGATACTTGTTGTATTTCGACAACCGGGTACACTTATGTTATATCGGTAAAACACAAAATCAAATAACAGTACTTTATCTCGAGGATATTGAAGAGAAAGAACATTAATCATTTTAGGTTAAAATTTTGCAGTGCCAGAGTTGGTTACGAAATAAATACATATTTATTGAAACTTCTCTAAGTTTGAATACCCCAACAATACTAAATGGGATTTCAGCGAGTCGGAAGTGTTCAACTGCTTGGAGAGGATGGCAGACGATGCCGAGCCGCGTACGCCGGTGCTCGGGTGCCGTCTGAGCGATGCGCTCATCGCCGGGAAAGAAATCCGTGCGGGTCGGCAGCAGTTCCTCGACACCTTCAAGCGAACCCGCGTCAACTGGGTTAGCTCTTATTTAGATATTGTGCTGATAGTATTTTGGGTAGATGTGAAGTTTTAAAATAGATTGCTAACTTGGGTCGTAAAGTACTTAGGAGGAGGTAAATACTCCCAAAGCACAAACCGCGCACATATTTGATTTTAGTCAATATTTTGCTGTCGATGACTTTGAACAGTAAATAACTCAAAACTGACTGTTTGCCGAAGATGGTTGATCACTGATCGGTGAAAAACTGTTTGAAGGGTAAATTTTACTGATGCAGGTGGTGCAAAGCAGCGCCGTGGACTTCCTACATTTGCTACTAAGCAGCATGTTCTGGTTATGCAAAGAGTACAAGATCGACGCCAGATTCGCCATTTCCATTCACGATGAGGTGAGTGGCATGCCTCTCATACCCTTTGCCGTTGCGAATTGTGCATAACGAAGGCAATAAACAATTCATTCAAGAGAGATTGTAATATAATACTATTGTAATGAACGGTAGAAGCGCTCTTAGAAAACGTAGCAATAGGAGATTGATTACTTTATAAAGAATACTGATGTAGGTAGCGTTGAAAGGTCAAAGGTAGTCTTCAGGCCATTTATTCTACAGCTGAGGAATAAAATAAAAGAGAGAGAGAGAGAGAGAGAGAGAGATAGCGAATGATACTAAACTAGGGGATGTCATGTGTATAAACCAAGGCAGACTCCCAGTCTGGCCACAAATTCATAATAAGGAGCAGTTCAATAGCTTATGTTAATGCAATGGATTGTTCTAGTTGCCTTGAGACTTTTTTGCGTTTGTCTTTCTACCTTAGCTATGTGTCGCCCGATTTAGATTCGGTACTTGGTCGCCGAGAAAGACAAATACCGCTGCGCACTGGCGCTTCAACTCAGCAACCTCTACGTTCGCGCCATGGTCTCCCATTCGTTGGATATCAATCAACTTCCAAAGGTTCTTGTTGATTGTTGTTTGACCATAATCAACAAGAGTGATCATGTGTAATGCTAGCCAATCATTAAGCACGAATTACGCACAGGATACCATGGGACCGGCAAAATATTTGTGTATAAATTTATTCATAAATTAAGAGATATTTAATTCACAGTGAAGCATTGCGCTAAATATATTGCTCCGAATTGATTAACTTAAGGAAACGATTGTGTAACCGACTGATTTTTGCGCTAATCCTGCATGGTGGTTGGACTTTAAGTTCATATTCTTGTCTCCCCGTCGAGGACAGTCGCTTGTACCCTTTCAGAGTGCCATTTCCGTTTGGTTACCCGCCCTCTCCTTTCTTTCTTTGTATTGTTGACTCTACCATTGTTAACCTGAAGAAGCCCCTCGCTTTAACCACTTCCCTTCTCACGGCAAGGTTGTAACATTGGTCAATCGCAGTTTCTTTTAACGATCGACATTTATTTCAGTCCGTCGCGTTCTTCAGCAAAGTCGATATAGACCGTGTACTGAGAAAAGAAGTCGACATGGAAAGTATCACTCCTTCTAATCCTCAAGGCATGACAAAGGGATACGGTATCCCTGCAGGTTCGGCACACCCTCCCCCTTTCTTGCTTTAATTATAAAAAATACGTTCTTGAAGGCGAAGCGCTTTCGCTGGACGAAATAGCGCAGATTATCGGTGGAAAATTGAGCGAAGAGCCGATCGATAAGCGAGCGAATGAGAAGAAAGCTGGCGTCGCTTCGTGAACGCTTCGGATCACGTCTACTGGCGTACCTTTGTGCAGTTAATTCTATGATTCGATTGACACTTTGTGCATTGTTGGAAAAATTTGTGTGAAGTAGCACAACAGCGAACACGATTGTTTAACACTTAATGGCCGCGAAATGCAATAGAACGTGGAGAAGTGTAGGAATGAGGGTTGGCGCGGGTTTTGATTGGATCTTGAGAAGCTTCTCTTGTCTAGATTTGTTTACCATTCAAATGAGATGGAACTGAGAAATATAGTTTCACTCACTCCACTTCTCCTACAATTGAATAACCGCGCACAGTTCACAATCGACAGCTATACCCACTGCGTGCAATTACGTATTAGAGGGCGGAGTTTTATTTGACTATCCTATTGGCAGTGCGAATTCCTGAGTTTACCGACACGTTCCCTCGTGTCAGGTGACACCAGTTGATCGCGTCGGTAAACGGCACGAAATTTGTTTTTCGCGACATTACACTCTCATCTACCAGCTGATGCGATCGCGTCGGATTTTCGTGGCAGGTTAGCTTACTAGCCGTGGCAGTTTACTATTATGACGTAGGCAGTCTACGCAAACTGCCAAGCCGCAAAAAATACGTGGCAAGTATGAGGTACGGGTACACACTGCGAGATCGCTCATTCTTTATTGTCCACCGACTTATCCCCGACCTGTGCCTAATCCAAAAATAAGGCTGGAATAAGAAATGTGAAACTTAAATGCACTGTAATCGATTTTAACATTTTAAGCACGTTTCGCGCATCATTCTGACATGGTAAATTAGGTGCTGTCTTGCGACTGACTTCCGTGAAGAAGTAACGAGTATCCACGTACTTGTGCATTTTTTGAGGCAGCGCTATCGATAATCTTATTCGGGACTGCAATTTAACGTGTCTTGAAATGTAAAACTATGTTTTTTGTGCTTGAACTCGCAGACACTGAACCAGAGCGACTGCATCTAACTCAAACATTCTTTGTCATTGCAATATTAGGCGAAATACTTTATATAGAGTAAAATCACAAATCGCAAAGACCGGACAGAATTACTTGAACGGACAGCGAAGATCGCTGGCTGCCTGCCAGCGGAATATTGCACAGGGAATGCGCCCATCAGACGGACAAAATGATCACGCCGATGAAGTAGGCAATCACAATGAACAGACTGAGCACGTTGTTGATGGCACAGTGAATCTGCATCCAATCTCGCTGATAGTTGCCGTGGCCTTCTTTGTTCTCAGTGGGGTCCGAGTTGTCGGCGGCGCAGCACAGGTTGGTGTTCAGCGCGGCCGCCAGCAAGGTGTACCGATGCGCCGGCGGCAATTTTCGATCCACACGCGCCGCTGCCGCCACTATCAGCGTTATCAGCAAACTAATCACCGTCGTCGCCAGAGTGAACTCGTAGAACTTGTCTGCAATTAGTGTGTCAATTTTTAAGAAAAAAATGAGAAGTGAACAACGGATTACCGTATACTTTCCCGCCACGTTATTTTTTGACTTTGATAGGTAATTCGATAGTAAGCATGATTACGTTTCTTGCGCACAAGCCAATTACCAAAAAATGACGAGGGACGAAAGTATACGTGTGTTCTGTCCTCGATTTAGCATAAATGGAAAGAGACATACAAATATTTGGCACAGTGTCGCCGAAACCAATTTGAGGCGTCTTGTCGGCCAGATACTGGAAGCACAAGAACTGAAGCAGAATGGCGAAGAGCTTGACATATAGTTGCTGCTGAAATCGGCCGAAGAACGGCGCGACGAGGACAAGGATGGCTGAAATGACCATCGGAATGGTCAGTTCGATTCGAAGTGTGGCCGATTTTCGCGAAGACGCAATGCAAAGTTCAAGAGTCTGCGTCCTGAAAGCGAACATCGGCTAATGAACGGACATTTATGTTGTGCGATTCGTTACTTTCGGTCATCGGGATCTGGCAGCACTTTGACGGTGACATCGGTTATGTCCCAGTTTGTACGCATATTTTTGTAATCGACGTTGCCTGAAAAACTTCTTAAGAATAAGCTGACAGAAGTGAGCGCTTACGTTCTCCTTTCGCCAGAAAATACTTTATGTAGTAGGGATAGAGATGAGATTGAAGCGTGAAACAGCAGTATTTATCATCCTGAAAAAGAAACCTTACTAGTTTTTAAAGTTCAAGGCATTGCTCGGGTACCTCTGGATATTTAGTAAAGTCAATCTCGCACTGCGCCTGCATCCTGAATTCCAAACGCGCCGTAACATTGCCCGTATTCTTTGCATTGATATTTTGGTATGTCGTGTAGTCGCTGGCCTGCATCGACGTTTGATGCCTAAAATTAAGTGATCATGATTATTATTCCTTCAATGGCTCTGTTTCACATCGCTTACTTCAGCTAAAGTCATACTGACCTTAATGGTGAATTATTCTAATTAATCACGGCTTTATTTAAAGAATGCAGTGTGAAAGTATTAATTACTCACTTGTCTGAGTTAATGTCGGGAACCCAAAGTCGACCATATGACTTGACGTTGAGAGTGTCGGTTTTCCAGTCGCTTACGTCCCAACGCAGTCGTCTGTCTTTCCACGACTGAATATTCCACACATTTTAGTCATTAAAATGAATAGTAAATTTGCCTTACCATAGTCATATAGCCGTTGACATGCATCTCTTTCCAAACCTCGTTCTGCAATCCCAATTGTATTTAGAGGGAAGGCATGTAGTCTTATTACCATCCACATTTGGCGAACAACCACGTCGAGCACATCGACCGTGAGGATGTCGGATGAGGAGATCGTCGGCGGCAGCATCATCAGAGCGTTGCCCTTCCCCTGTTCCCTGTCGGCATCCTGGCTAAGCTTGTAGCTTAAACAAAGAAAAGATTATCAACGTGATCAGAATCCATTAAAGCACTCTAAAGGCGGTGGTGCCAAGTGGTTGTACCAGTACTCGTCACATTATAGTTAAAACTTCTACTATTTACAATAGTATCAGAATATGTGGATTTGCATAGATACTGGTAGTAATGCTCGTAGTGACGTCATTTAAGGGGAAACTCCGGTCGTCACTCGCTGTCGGTGTGTCCCTTTAATGTTTTTAGCTGCGCACGATAAGCTGGTTGCGCTTCACATCATGTTTTAGTGTCATTGACGAGCCGCTAAGCAGCTTAAACGTAGTTAATAGCAATCTACGATAAATATCCACAGCTATAGTTCCCTGAAGGTCCTCGTGAAAATAAAGCTGTAATAATTGTCAAAATAATAACTCTAATAGATACGATTTTGCTTCCGCTATTCTCAAATAACGATTCTTATTCCGGAATCGTTATTTGAGCCCGGTCACTCGAGTCGTATGTAATTCCGGAATCTGGGTCGTTACACCGCTGCCAGTGAGCGTACTAGTACCGGTACAACCATTCAAGCACCAACGCCTCTATAACTGTGTGAGGAGCTTACAATAAGCAGTCTTCCAAAACCTGATACTTGTGATGCGCCAGCTCTTCGACGTCTGCAAAGAAGTCGATTTAATGGCGCCGGAACGAAGCGCCCCGATCGACAAACATTTGGTCACCCGATTCAACTGGTCGAGCCCCGAGTGCCAGCCCGGACTGGGCGACCACCCCGTGCTAGGCCTAAGCAAGCACACACCCGCTGCACCATCTACTCATTTTATTCCAAACTTTGGCCAGACTTATGATTCACTTTGGCCTATCAAGATTACTGTAACTTGAGCAATGCCTCAGAATATTATAATTTCTTGATAATAATTCCTTGCGCCGAGCTGCATCGTACAGGACTGTCACACGAGGCACTAGTTCAATCCTATCTTTATAGTCTCTTCCAAGGTAATCGCCGTTTCAAACGGGTTTACAGATATAGAATATGAATTGCAATTGCAGTTGGTACAATATTGAAGTAAGTGTTCGCGATATGATTTTTAACAGCTTTTCAACACTATTAACGAATGTGCGGGCAAAGGTGCTAAATTTCATCTACAGTATCTCCGAGTGCATTGACAAAACTGTGCAAAATTAGTAAAATCTTTTCCGTTCTCTCTTTCAACTCAGCAAAAATCGCATAAATATTCACGCTAGTTGGTGATCGCTGAAATTTCAGCATTTGGCCAGCTCTAATTACAGAATTCTCAATAAGCGTCTGTAAGAAAACTTGTATCAGTCATACCGGAGATGTTCTGACGCCATTTGCACTCAGTGTCGAGCTGAGCGGAGGCGCGAGCGATGAGCAGAGAGCAGAGAAGAAGAATCATGATGGACAGCGACAGGCCGCCGACCAGAGCTCGCCGGTCGGTCATCGAGAGAAGGAGAAGCGTCGGCGGCCGGCGGTCGCCCAAGAGGGAACTGTTTACGAGGAACCGGTCGGCCGCGGTCGTCGCCGCTTAGCGTCGAGTCAACAACTTTTTCGGCGGCCCGCTCTGTGTCCCCCTCCCAGCGCTACCTCGCCGACCCGACACGATTCCTGTCCAGCGAGCATTTTTTCCGTTTTCCCGCTCACCTCTCTCTGCAACGATGGCCGCATCAGTCAATCGTTATTGTTCTCATATTTGCGTCCAATGCGCCATCCCGCCGCGACCACCACAGAGACACCCGGACGTTGCTGCGCCGCACGCTAGGTCGTTGCTCTCCCCCCATCTGCGCCTATTGAACCCCTCAGGCAGTCGATGCATTTG
Source organism: Plectus sambesii (assembly GCA_002796945.1). Classification (NCBI taxonomy): domain Eukaryota; kingdom Metazoa; phylum Nematoda; class Chromadorea; order Plectida; family Plectidae; genus Plectus; species Plectus sambesii. The sequence goes on from NIUQ01001876.1 coordinate 27,778, forward strand.
CTCAGTTCGCGTTCAGTGAGTAACCTCTCGATGGTGGTTCGCATCTATGACGACGAAGGGGAATCACTTTCTTGCCGCATTTGCATATCGCACGATTGAAAAAGCAATGATCAGTGTATATGAGACACAGCCAATTTAATTAAAAGCAACGGCGTATCAAGATGCAATTGGCATTGAGGACGTTGTTGTCATCATAATGGTACACTTGCAACTGGGACAACTATGCGTTCCTAGCAAAACAGCAAGTAAAACTATGACCGCAGATAGAACGATGATGACAAAGACCGAAATACGTCCTCGGTGAGCAAAAATCCACCGCTTCACTTTATTTTCACTCCTGACGGAGATATTTTGATGAATGGGCTTCGTAACAGTCCCAACATTAGCCGCAGTACGCTCAAAGTGTACTTCATCATAGATTGGTTGAGCGACGATCGAATCGTAATAAATATCCTGATCCTCTTGAGAACCAACGGCGGCGATCAGC
>NIUQ01001877.1:0-26312 GCA_002796945.1 Plectus sambesii
TTCGTTGTCGGGAAGAGCACTTGGCGACTCCTTTTTAGCAGCGAAACTGAAAAAAATTACAAAAATGAGCAAATTATGACTAAATCCGAATAACCTGAGTAGAGTCGTAGTGGCGCCGTCGTTCGAGACAGCTTTCCCAACGAGCAGCGATCGTTTGTGCTTCAGGATTGCTCGCTCGCGTCTCGCGTGTTTCCCCTAAAATTGCCAAATGAGTGCCAAATCTTTGTGAAATGTAAACTGGCTTTCGAACTAGTTTGTCTTATTATAGGGTGACGCATAAGTTCCGGCGGGTGTTTTCTTCTAAATAGTTTTTAAAAAACCGCCGGAACTTTTGCGCCACCCTGTAATCAAAGATTTCTTGTTACTTACCGAAAAATTTTGACTGCAGTAGAACTATTATGAAGAAAAAGATGACAAAGAACATCACTTACAGCGAGTGCCAATTTGGCCTGTTCCAAATCACGGAGCTCACGATTATCATCATCATTTTTTCTATCTTCTTGAAAAAGTTTGACAAAATCGTCCGAGCGCAGCCGAAATTTCGCGCCCAATTTGTTCAGTTCCCGTCGCTGCTCAGGCTTCAACGATTCCAACTCGAATTTTAGGTCTGAAATTGACATTAGAAGGTGATTATATTCCTATTGATAAGTATAATTAAAAGTGGACAATTCAAGGGAGTTTCAAAAAATCTCTTCTATCCGAGGTCTTGCATATAGTCCTTCGAGGGGAATTGCTAGGAGAATAAGCAAAACCAAAACCACAGAGTTCATATTAAAAACTAAGAATTCCTAAACCTTGAGCCAACATACCGCGCTATCACCACGATGATACGAAAAGGGACTGGAAAGATTAAGTGAATAAAATAAGAGTCCGAACAAGCATTCAAGACAATAGTAACCAAAAATACAAAACTGCTAAAACAAACCGAAATCTCCCTCTTCGATATCCAAGTCACTATCTTCACCGCTGGACGACTCCTGTCGCGATCCTCGACCACCCACCGTAGTCGAGTCATCGTACGAAAATCCAATCGCCGCCTTGCGATCGGCTGACTTTCTGAAGGAAAACATCTCAATTTAAAATTTTGAAACTGGACTATGGGAGAGTTTAACGACTGCCGATTGGATTTTTCAATCATATCATTTTTAGTGTGAAACGTAACAACAACAGGTTATTGGGTCGGTTTCACATCGCGTACTTTAACTAAAGTCGGACTTAACGCAATGATGAAGGTTAGGCCTTAAGTACGACTTTAGCTAAAGTACGCGATGTGAAACCGGCCCATTGCGTGTTTTAAATTTTATACTATATCACGAAATACAACGTAGGATCAAAATCAGATTTTTGAAATTCTATCCGATTTCTACTTGCATTATTCTGCAATGCTTAGGAGACCAGCATAAAGGAATTATTTCGAGTCTCCTAAGTTCACTTAAAAAGTTCTCCTAACTCAAAAATAATATGAAAACAACTGATCGATTTCATATCGCGTACAGCTAAAATCTTTATTAACGCAATGCAAGAGAGTAACTGCGAAGTACGACATTATTAACAGTGTGCGATACGAAACCAAACCAATATTGTAAAGGAGAAAAAGTAAAACCTCTTCTTCTCAGCTTCCTGCTTAGCTTGGGAGTTCGAAGTGGACGAGCGCATACTCGGCCAGTGTTCCTTCTCCGCAATTCCTTTGAGAAAATCGGTTTCGGAAACTGAAAGTCGTACTTAGTGCTATCGTGCTTATTTATTTATTTTTTCTTCAGCGTTTGTACCGCTTTCGCAGTGTCCGCTAAGCGGTTGTCCCGCAGGGTGGCGGGGTCCGCTCCTCTGGCCCGTTGTCGCGATGCGACTCTGGGCCATGGTTGATGCGACTGGTGAGAATCGGCCGGCCTGTCGCGAGGGCCTGTCGCCGGTATATTCGCAGCTTATCTGCTACCAATTCCCCGACCCTCAGAGGGATGAGCACCTTGGTTGGGTGATGGGCCGCCCTCAGCGGGAATTGAACCCGCGTCCTAGAGACTGATGAGTGATGGTTTTTAGACCACTACACCAATCGGCCCTGCTATCGTGCTTATTGTATCGCATTTATTGTTTTCTGCATCACTGCCGCCGATCAAGTGAAAGTTCAGATACTCATAATATTTTAGTAAGTAACAGGATAATAAGGTTCCCTGCGGTCACCCTGTTACTGTTTAAGAAATTTTGACTGTAACGTAACATTGTTTTCAGCGGTTTTCACAAGTTATTAATACCTTCTCTTCCCAGTGGAGATTTTTTTCGCATGCCTCGTTTCACTGTCAGAGTTATTTTATGGATCGTTTAGCGGTCTGTCAACAGAACTGAAAGCTGACTACCTCTTATCCTCAGTATGTCAAGTCGAAGTGACACATATCCGACGAGTTAGTAAAATCTTCTTCACATTAAATGAAACAATGCCTAATGTTCGTTTACGAGTTGTTGGGGTGTTGAAACCCCAGAGTCCCGGCACGGGGAGTTAGCGCATGAAACCATCTCCATTCTCGTGAATGTATGTGTAGCTTAGCGCACGCGCACTGTTGCACGTTGTTATGTTACGCTTTCGCTGTATCCTACTGACTGGTGTACCCGATTAGTTGTATGCCTTTTGGCCGCGAGAGTAAATAGAAGAATTGAGCGGAGTCAACTATCTAAGAACACAACACGAGTATTAACTAAAATACAATTTTACCTTTTTGAAATTCATTGATGACCAATACTCTGTATCGCTCATACATAAACTTGGACTCGCTGGCTTCTTCTTGATCCGACCTAAAAATAAATTTCTAATTGTCACACCGTGTGATCAGAATGATGTCGTATTCGATAGTAATAATGTCATCTAGTTATTCGAATAGCTAAATAGGTTCAAGCGCGATAGAATGATACAGTATCGTATATAATCATTCTCTTATGTATAACCTAAAATGTATGTATAACGGTGTGAAGTGAGATACGGATTGAATGAAGCCTGAGTTCCGATCGGAGTAAATTGAAAGAAGAGACCGACTAACGTGAGAACACAATACTAATGTTTCACATTTGCATGACTGAATGAAGAAGCCTAATGTAAAAAACTGGTTCATGACAACATTGATCGACAGAATCGAACTGAAATCTAGTGGGCTCGATTGCTAAGCGAACTGGTCCCTATAACATTTAGTATGGTAGAGGAATGGGTCAGTTCACACCTATCTACTTCTCGTTGAAACAGCCAAGCCACGTGTCGAGATTATCAATAGAATGTCTGAACAACCCGTTTCCCCTATGCGTTCCGCCCATCACCCGATTAACGGTTTTCAAGGGGTAATAAACTTACAAAATATCATCTTTGCTTGGCTTGTACTCGGGTATTATTTCCAAGTGAGCGCGTGCATCAAACCGATCAATGAGAACTGTTTCATCGCCTTGCCATTTCCGACTGAAATTATTATAAGTTTTTCGACCAGTAACAATAAATCTCGCCAGATACTGTAGATGACAAAGATGAGCTCGCTATTCGGTGCTTGAACACCGTATCTTATCAAAAAGAATAAATTTTTCTTGGGTTTTACATGCGAAAATTGATAGGAAGAAGAGCTTTCGACTTTCAAAGCAGCTTATCTCATTTAATCTAATACATCTTGCTACTGACGGAAAAAATTTTGGCTACAGAATTCAGCGCAAGAAGAAGTCATCAAACGATGCCCTTTTTTCATAGCATAAACCTCAACGCATAAAAAGCACAGTTTGTATTTATCCCATCCGGAAGATTCCAGGATATAGCATATTAATGAATTAAACGATTTCAGGATAACTCCGCAAAATACAGGCGCTCACAGGGAATTGCTGCTCTCGGCTGCTCGAGCAACGTTCGGGTCCATGTGAATATGACATGTCCGTCCGTGCACTTGCATGAACTCTGCTGGATCACGACGCTGAAATCGCACATAATAAAGCGACTTATTCACACATATTTAACATTAGATACTCTACTAATTAGACGAAATACTTTACAAACAAAGACACTTTCCTTGGAAACAATTCAAAGAGGCGTCTCTTTGGATTTCAGATCCCAGTTTAAGCGCCAACCGCATAGGAGAATCGTAAAATCACAAATACAAGTGTAACAAGACGTAAGTACTTTTAAAAACCATTCGCAAAGCCACTACACTATCCGTGACTCACTACTTCTAATCGGGCTAAAGGGAGACCGGTACGAGAGAGGTCCTAAAGCGATTCTCGCCTGATTACAATGTTTGCATTCAAATAGCACCGTACAGCATTGCTATGGCCACAAACTCTAACGTAACGCAGTTCAAATCACGCGCCTCAAATTACGGTAACCTTCGCGTACCGGTCGCCCTGTAGCCCGATTACACCACTTTTAAAGAAAGACAATAAAAAACGAACCACTGAATCGAAAAAGTCCTTCCTCCGCTCAGCTCTCCGTTGATGGTCGACCATCGCCGATCGAATGGCCTTCTCCTGCTTTCTCGCCTCATGCCACATGATTCTAGAATCTGCAAAAAGCGCAATAGAGTGCGCGCTTGCAGCCTAGATCATCTTTACTTTAACAAGTTAATAGTGCTGATTTTCAGCCAGTTTCAAACATCATCAGAGTTATAACTTGTGGAGCTCTGCAGTCGTGGAAGGAAAAAGCTGGTTGCAATTTAATACAGCCAATCTCCTTATAAAAAAAAGAAAGATTCCATTGCGTTTACAGTGATACATAGCAATAGATCGAATTTTATCGTCTGCGAAAGAGGTGGCGATTTTTCTGACGACAGCCTCAAGTAAACGCATTACTGCGCTCCGAATATGCAATCGGCAACTTCACTGATCGAAAAATTAGAACACTCACTATAAATATTTATTTATGAACCGGAAAGAACAGCGAACAAAATCAGAATTCGGCACTTCTTCACACGTTGCACCGCAAAAAACAACGATGTAGCACTCATCAGAGAACGCTTGTCTCAAAACTTCAAAGAGCTCGTGCCTCCTTCCATTCTGATAAAGACACAAGCAGTTGGCAATACACTTATATTAAGATATTGTACATCGAATACATAATAGCACGAGAATAGAGAACGTTTCGGTAGTGGGTTGGTCGCAACTTTCGTGCGCATGAAGATATTTTTAATTGCTAGGTTTTACAAAATCGTAGTGCGCATAGTCCATTAATCGAACCATATAGCAATCAATCAATTTCATATTGCATACTTTAATTTAGATCGTACTGAGGCCATACATTTTAGCACTACGTTAAGTACAACTTGAGCTAAAGAACACAATATAAATCCGGTGCTATGATTAAATTTCGTGACGAACAAAGAGAGAAAAAGTGCCTGAATCGGTGCGAAATACAGATAGAAAATAGTCATTCATCCGATTGGAAGTTGTCCGAACACGCCACACGCACAAGCATACGCGCACGCCTAAATTGTGTGCTTGCGCGTTTGGCGTGTTCGAACGAATTCCGCCCTGGTGGGGCGTATCATTTATGTACCAAAATAGCACATAGGATGTTTTAATTAAACCCAAATCCGACTCGATTTGCGAACAACCCAAAAACTGCGAGTAATACAGTCGTCGATGATAGCTCATAAAGCACAACAGTGATCAATCCGCTTTATCGAATCGCTTCAAGAACGCCTCGCGCTGTCGCCGAACGGTTTCGGAGTCGGCCGATTGCGAAGGTAGGAGGGGGGCTGCAGAAGGGGAAGAGAACGAAGCGGAGAGCGTTGGCAAATCGCCAGCGGTGGGTGCTGGCAAACTGCCAGCGGTGGGCATTGGCATATCGCTAGCGGTATGTGTTGGCACACTACCAGCAGCGAGTGATGACAAGTTGCCAGTAGTCGGTGTTGGCAAATTGCCAGTGGTGGGTATTGGCACACCGCCAGCGGTGGGTGTTGGCAAATTGCCAGCCATAGGACGATTCATCTCCAGACTCATCTGAAGAGCGCGCTGCATCTGACGATCCATTTCGGCGTCGTCTTCGATGTCGGGCGCATCCGCCATACTAGCCTTCAGCACCTGCTGCAGCGTCGTATCGTCATCTTCGGCCATGTCGCGGCTCGCTTGAAGCGCCGCGTTCACATCGGCAGCACTCGCCTGCAAAAGCATTCGTCGGTATGTGAACGATACGCCCCACTTTTCCGGATTGCGTTATTACACGCCATACGCACATGATAGGGTGACAAATCAACGTATGCGCGTGTAGCGTGTAATAACGCAATCCGGAAAGTGGGGCGTATCGTTTCAATACGCATTCGTCAACCATCGGCGTTTGAGAATTACAACGACATTCGTTTACATCGGTACTGAGGGACCGGCCAAAATTATCGGCATATGCGAAGTAGCGTTTTGAGCAAAACCGGTAGATACGAATTCTACTGTACTGCAATCGTCGCTGTGCAATCCAATTCAGCGGTCATATTGTAAAATCGCATCGACGATTATAGTGATAATTAGTGATGATTGAGGCGGAGCGAAAATGATAATTTAGTCGAAGTGATAGTGATAGTTTTACTGATAATTTAGAGTTTAGTCGTATTAGATCTTATAATAAAAGAGAAAATGCGCTTATTCCCAGCAGGTAGAACATACCATAATAAGACGATTAAAGTACAGCGAAAGCACAGCGAAAACAAAAGCGCCTAAAATCAATAGGCCGATATTAACCATCACCAATGCAAAACAAAGGAGAATCTAAGCAACGAATGGCTGCGCACGTCGTAATTTTCTATTTTTTGCATTGGCAATGGTAAATTGCCCTACTGGTCTTAGTCACTTTGTGGAAAACCGCAAAAAATACATTTACCGTACATCGTTACCAAGACTGAGCGCAATGGCGCGAGCAAGCTCCGGGTCGTCGTTGTGCTCCTCGCGCACAGGGGCACTGCGGGCGGCCAAGGCCGGATCCAACGGCGTCATGCTCAGCACTTCGTCCGCTTGACATGTTGGCAAATCGCCAACGATTACGAAGATTGTATAACCTGCAATGGACATATTTGTGAATATCATTTTTACTCTGCCAACAACAATTTACAATCCAAACGACGTCTTTCACACTGATTTGACTAAATGAAAAGTCCGTTTCGGAATGGGAAGTATCTTTAATGGAGTGGAAATGAAATATTCACTATCTCAAGTTTCATAAAAACATTTTCATTTCAACTGAATACTATTCAACTCTATTTCAGGAGCGACCATATTGAGTTGGTCACTGTTAATTTCATTTGAAAATTAGGAGTGAAATATTGACCCGAAATATGGATTACGGTCAAAATTATCGAAGTTTAAATCTACGACTTCACGAAATCGATCCCAGATGAGGCTGGGGATAGACTAGCAGATCAAAAAATATTTCTAAGCTTACCATCATTGACAAGCTGAGCAAGGAACAAATGCAGGTATGTATCAGAAACCAGCTGAGGACCGCTAAGCAGTGAATTGAGGTTAAACCATTGAAATCCAAGACGACGAATTGTAAACCAATGCTCGCGATGGTTGCATATGTACGCTTTTGCAGAGCTGAAAAGAACGCAGAATTTAATAATTGACTGCATGAAGCGATTAGTAATTTACGACATTTAACATGTTCAATTCTAGAGCTTGCTTCTAGGCATTTTATACAGGATCTCTTATCATAATTCTTCACTGCTGCATTCAATGTAAAGTTTGTTTGACAGAACTGAAAGCAAAAGCAACGAATTAAAATGTACAGGGGACAAAATGAATGCAAAGGTGACAATTTTGAATACAAGAACGACTAATTATAGTGAAAGAAACCGTATATTGTATACGACCACTGACGAATACTGTGTCAAAAGTATTGGCAGAAAGCCAAAAAACTGCGCAACATACGTGGGATCGTCTTTGAATGCGACTGCGCGCGGACTCGTAAATGGTACCAATTCCAATCCCCATACTTTCAACGCTTCTGACATCACCTGAAACGAGACATTATATAAGACTACTTTGAATTTGTAAATGATTGTACAGGCACTTCCTTCGTTATTAGTCATTTTTTAATTTAATTTCGTCATTTCTTCATTCAATTGAGGGTCGATTGGTGTAGTGGTTTAAACCAGCACTCATAAGTCTCGAGGACGCGGGTTCAATTCTCGCCTAGAGAGGCCCTTCACCCAACCAAGGTGCTCATCCCTCTGTGGGTCGGGGAATTGGTAGCAGCTTTGCTGCGGAAAGTTTTCCATTCCAACATCGCGGTGTCAGGCATGCGACGGCCGACCGCATTATCTACTGTCGCATCCAAAGCGGGTCCCTCTCTCGCAATGTTGAGGAAGGACTCCAAAAGCGTACCCTACGATTGTGGGACAAAAACGCTCAGGAAACATTTCTTCATTCAATTAGAACTCAAGTTGGCTAAATTATATGCAAGAAAGACGGATAATGATGAAAGACCCTATAAAATGGTAGAATGAGCTAGCTGAACATTGCGAGCAGACGATCCAAATCCGACTTATTTACATACTGATGGAAATTTTTTTGTAAAGAGCCGATTCGTTGGCCTGAATTGCCACCTGGTTACGTTATGTCAAGCCATTTCTAACTACTGAATTTTCGCGTCTCTAATCTTTTTTTAACAGAAAACAGACCACAAAAACTATCACAATATTACACACAATTTCAATGTTTCTTTTCCACCAAATGAGGGAAAAGACTAAGTCACCTGCACGGAAAAGAAACCGCTGTCGTCCATATTTTGACTAGTCGAAGAGAGTCCTGGCTGATCCATCATGTTCGTTTCCAATTGGTCCAACTGTTGCGCTATTTCCGCCAAGTCGACCGCAGAAAAGAAGGGCCCTTGCAGAAGAGCATTTAGAGCATGCTGGGCGCATAATGATGCCTCTTGCTGTACAAACAGCGAATTTCAATTCATTCTACCGATAACATAACAACAGCTTTACCTTTTCAAAGAATATCGACTCCATCACGCCAGTTACTTGCGCTGGCGGTCTTATCCCGTTTTGAAATAGATTTGACTGAAAATAAGATGATTCATGGCTAAGCATAAAGAAATAAGCCTTCAGAGCAAAGTTCAGAAAATGATCGATAAGACTGAAAATTAGATGAAAATCTAATTTTCGCAATCCGAAAACGGACTTCATCGTCGATTCCTCGCGAGTAACTTTAATCAGAGAGCTAACGTTTAGAGCCAAAATGATTGAAGTTAACTTATTTATAAATTTTAACCTAGCTAGATTTTCTCATATTATCTGAAGAGCAGCCGTTTTTAACTGAACAATCACAAAAGATGTCAAGAATGAGCGATTGAGTCGAGAATATAAGGCTAAACTGAACCAAACGGACAACCTCCTTTAATTCATCTGCGCCCTATTGAGCTAAAAGCAAATATCTGGGAGAGAATCTACCAAAATATTTTTGTGGAGTATCCCTTCGCAAGCTACTTCCTGATTTGTTATGAGACAGGATATTATGTTTAATCGTGTCAGATTTAACTCTACTCTATCCTACATCAAGGAGAATCCATGAGTAGTAAAGAGCTTCCTCAATTAAGCTTCACTCCGCATTAGTCATGCCATTTTCATACACCAAGCGGTGGCATGACTGGGGGCAATATCATCCAAATTCACGATTCTACAATTTACTCTTTTCCTCATAACTTTAGTCACTTGATGCTGGTTTCTAGCAATCCACAAAGTCTTAATCCAGCATCATCCAGCCAGAATTTGCGTATTAAGCCACAGAGACGGCTAATACTGGTCATTTTCCGCAAGATAGCATTGCTAGAAAACAAATCTTGCGTCGTCTGCATCGCCCTGTGGAACAGGCACGCGCCACCTTCAAATCGCCCAACCACAGCCATAATATGCAAGCATGAAAAGCGATCGCGTCGACAACACCACTATCTAAACAAAGTTTCACGGTATAGTTACGTTGCTAAAGAAGGTTACTCGCTTGATTCGCTCGGTCTTTCCTTCTTAGTTTCCTCAACAATTTGTTGAAATGGAAATGAATATCAAAAATTCATGCGGATCTAAAGTGAATGCGAGGATGGAACAGGAATAATTAAACAGAAATGTGATCATGTTAACCGTAATTAATTCAACAGATATAGGCATACGTTGTTTACTGCACATTCTCACTGCTTTTACAAGCTATAAACCATATGCGCATACTAACGCCGCTACGCGATTGAATGCGCGCTTTTCCTTATCTGAGTATCACTGCAGTGTGACGTGGCTGTTGCCAAATTAGTCAAAGCAACGACGACCACAACTCGCAACGTTTCACTCTTCGACAGCGATACACATCAGATTATAAAATGTATTAGTTATTTGTGTTTTTTGTTAATTGATTGCTCTATTGTGCTCTAGTACAAATGTTGCTGAACTATGGACGAGCTGAAACAGAAGGCAATCGAGCGCCATTTTGCTCACCTTGTGAGCAACATGGATCCTCTACCGGTTATGGATCACTTTCGTGCCGGTGTCCTATCGTCGACAGAGAAAGATTTTATTAAGGCACTACACTCCATTATACCATAATTGTTCCTGATTTCATGTTTTTAGCGTTTTAGGAGTCTTATTCAACACGTCGAGATAGAAATCGTGAACTGCTCTCCATCCTCTACAGGAAGAGAGATGAGCTTGAACCATTCGAATGTTTTCTTGAAGCCTTGGCGAAAACTGATACAAACCACGAATTTATGGCCAAAGATATACTCAAAACATACGTAAGTCTTATTATTCATTCAAAGCGCTGATAAATCTTCTTGTTCACTTTGGAGAGAGTCGATAGCCCTGACATCAGGAAAATGGGGGCTATGCACTGCAAACAATTGCAGGGGGTATTATGGGATGATTGAGCGCCTGGTACATTTTTATAGGTGATCATTATTTTTACCTTCTCTATTTAAGGTCGTAAGGCATTTTGTGCAATAATGAGCAAAGCGGAATCCCGTAGCGTGCTCGGTTGTCGAGCGGTTGTGTTCCACTTTTCTCCTTGCCACGACGGGATCCCCCTCAACACGTCTTAGTCGGCGCGAGGGGTACCTGCTTTTAACTCCACATGCGACACCACTTCTGTGTGGGCACTGCAGCATCCTAAGAATCGCCTAACCGTCGACACTAAGCGAATTCGAAGCCGAACCTGAGCAATACGCCAACACCATTGAAGTCTACGACACACGCAACTCCGGCCGCAGCTACAACAAGCTTCCCTCCGGCTATATGTTCTACTACGCCAGTGACGACACTAAGACCACTGCAGGCACCGGTTTCTACATCCACGCATCGTTGGCATTCATTCGACTACACACGCTCAACTACACCAACAACGACGACAGCACCAACTACGACATCAGCGACGACGACGACCGCGACGGCATCAATGATGAAAACGACAGTGGCGTCGACAAAAAGACCACTGCGTCGAGTTATGCTACACGGACGACGACGACAACAGGACCACTGCGGGTTTCGATGTCTACATCTTCACATCGCTAGCGTTCATCTAACTACACGCGCCCGCGTGAATGGCTAAGAAGACGGTGACGCAACGAATTGCCAACGTATGGAGGCGGCGAAAGCTAGATTCAAATGGCAGTGCAGATAGTTGTGGTGATCGCATGTGGAGAACTACATTCGGAAGAATTGATTTAGTTATGAAAATTTTAAAAAATTTTAAAAATGAGCAAAGCATGATTTTTAGCAAAGATTGCAGTGTAAGTTTACTGTGATAACAATGTATATTTGAACATTATTGTTGCCTATGCTCATTTACATAAAAATGGTTCACATTCCAAGAAAATTCACCTTAATACGACCTTATTACATTAATGTTAAGATTCCATCTCTTCGTAATCGATTGCAATAAAATTGAATCGCCTTTAATTATTTCAGAAACATGAAAATGGAGCCACAGAGTTTCCGAAAGTCTCAAGAATTACTTCACTTTCCAGTGATGGAGAAACTCAACACTGTTTGCACATGTGAGAACTTATGCATATTAATTTTCTTTTTGAAATTCACATCAAATTTAGCGCCCACAGAATGCTAATAAACGACGGCATTCCAAAAAATGGAATTGTTGATGCAGAATAACACTGTAGTACCGGACACTCAAATTATTGTTGCATTCGTTTACATGCATAAATCTGCACCACCGTTTTTAACAAGAACTAATCACACCTCGCAAATACTAAATACAGCAGTGTATACTCAATTCCGTTGATTTAACAGTTACTGCAGTCTCATTTTTCTTACATATGATATTCTAAAACATTCATATGTTTAAAATTCGGAAAATATTGAATCCTTATCAATCAGCCATCAAGGGTGCTATCATCATTCGCTCTTAAAAAGGTTCGTAACGTTCTTGCAAAGATTTGTTTCAATCACATGATTTTCGAAATTACTTCAAACAACTAATTAATTATTGATACCGTAAAGGCTTTTCATAGGTGGTCAGCGTCCTTCGTAACAGTGGTTTTCTTGTACAACACGTTCAAAATCAGTTTTGCAATTTTCAACCAACTGAAATTTAGTTGTCTTTCATCATCTATAGTCATGCTTTTTTCATGATATATCCATTAATAATTATGATTTAGGGTTCAAAAATCATTAAAAGAGATGTATTTGCAACGATTTCGCAAAACGAACCCTTTCTCATTACCATTCACATTTGACATTGAAAATACATGGGTTTCTTTGGCGCTCAAGGAATATACAGAAGAGGATGAAGATACAGATACTGATATGGAAAAGGGTGAGGATAGAGAGGAGGGTGCACATAGAGAAAAAGAAACAGACGATAAATGCTCTCACGGAACACAAGATTATGTAGAGTTGCTGCAAAATGCATTTGCTGAAGAGAAAATGCTGATCATTGAAGGAAAACCAGCTATGGGAAAAACATCTCTAATGCGAAGGTTGGCTTATGATTGGGCAAATGAAAAGCAAGAATTGTCTCACTTTGATCTGATTATTTACGCTGAATTTGGTGAAGTGCGTGAGCAAGTATTTGAGATTATCGTTGATATAGTGCTTGATTACACCAAAAACTACATTGAAGAAGAAGACCTCACATATCTTAAATCACTTTTAAGTAATAGAGGCTGCTGTAAACAGCAAAATATTTTAATACTACTAGATGCTTATGATGAATCGTCCTTAGATAAACAATGTAAAGAACTAACTACGTATTTAACATCGAGTGTACTCAAGAAACCACTTACGTTCAACATTGTGCTAACAACAAGACCAGGGTACTTGTCAAAATTTCGAAGACAGCAAGGAAGATTTATTTTTGCTGAAGTTCTTGGATTTACAACAAAAGAGCAAAAGAGGAAATATATATCCAATCACTTTTCTTCTTCAAAAAAGAAATCAGATGCAAAGCTTAAGGCAGTGCAGTATTTACTGGACAATAATCAAAATTTGACTATACTCTCACAGACACCATTGTTTCTGACATTCATTTGTCTGGTTCATGAAAGAATTGTTGATGACGCACTATTGGAACTGTATTGCAATATCATATGGTGGCTTATTGATCGGCATCAGAAGAATTATATTGATCAGAATATACCAGCTCTTTTCGAATTTCAAGACAGCTGTGGGGACACGTTTGAAACTATTCAAGAACATTATCTACGCTTTCCGCAGCTTCTCAGTCTTGGCAACATGGCACTAAGCAATTTACTGGAGAATGTCTTTAAACCTACAGATTGTGCTCAATTCAATCTGCAACCCATTATAGAACAGGTTGGATTACTGAGAAAACAGAAAAAACACGATAGTTCACTTAAACTTATTACTTCGTTTTTCTTTCCACACAGGACCATTCAAGAATTTCTAGCTGCTTTCTATTGCTTTTGTTCAAATGATCCAACAAGCAAATGGTTGTTACCAAATTCTAAAATAAATACATCACAGTCCAAAATGAATGAATTCGAGAGGTTCATTTTACGAATTGCTTTATCTGAAAAAATGCCAATCAACACTGAAAAACGAAAATATTATTTCGAGAGAATCGCTAATATCAAGCTGGATATCACCTTTGATGCATTTAATACAAAAGCTGGCTTCAACAATAAATTGCTAAATTGGTTCCTATCACAATGCACAAATGTAAAAATCATTTCATTGAGTGCCAAACCCAATGATGTAAAAAACGACTCAAACATATTAAATGATAGAGTCACACACAATGTATCAACCATCACACCGAGAGCGAATAGTACTATGCTGCTCTCTTTCAGTGACTTGAAGAAGCTCTATTCAGTGACATTTAAAGGTTATGCTTTGGGGTTCTCAGTTGGAACCGGTTATCAGCAGCTGTCATTCACTAATTGTACATCCCTGAAAATACTGAAATTCATTAAATGCGAAATGAAAAGCAGCACAAACCTTGGTATTACAGCACTGTCAGCAGTCAACACTGTAGAATTTGATAAATGCAAAACTGATTTGGCAACATGGCAGTCAATTATAAATCAAATAGGAAACAGTTCTGTCAAATGTTTGAAGATATCATTTGGGGGAGACTTCAGTAAAGAGTTCTTAATCCACCTGCAAAAATGCAACAAAGTTGATAAAATTGAAATTATTATACGAAATTTCAAAATTCGTCAAAATGAACTCTTATCATTTAATGACTTGATGAAACTTCACTCATTGTCACTTGGAGGACGTACCTTTGAAGACGATTCTCAGCTGTCATTTATTAACTGTCCTTTCCTAAAAAATCTGAAGTTCAGTGGATGCGCAATGAAAAGTAGCACAAATCTTGGTTTCGCAGCATTAACAGCCGTCGATAGTGTAGAATTCTATGAGTGCAAATTTGATTTGGCAACATGGCAGTCAATTACAGATCAAATTAGGAACAGCTCTATCAAATGTTTGAAGCTCTCATTTGGGAGAAATTTTATTAAGGAATTTTTGATCCACTTGCTAAAATGCAATAATGTTGGAAAGATGGAAATCACAATTGACAGATATACAGTTTATATTAATGGTCAGTTACCATTCACTGATTTGATGAGTCTCCATTTATTGACATTTGAGAATTGCACATTTGAAGCCAATTCTCAATTGTCCTTCGCAAATTGCCCATCCATGAAAAATCTAATATTTGTTAAATGTGAATTGAAAGGCAGCACTAATCTTGGTATGGCTACATTGTCAGCTATTAAAACTGTGAAATTTTATCGGTGCAATATTGATTTGGAAACATGGCAATCAATTACAGATCAAATACGGAGCAGTTCTGTCAAATGTTTAAAGTTGACATTTCGAGAAGGAGATTTTAATACGAAATTCTTAATCCACTTGCAAAAATGCAGCAATGTTGAAAAAATGGAAATTACAATTGATAAATACACTGTTCATCCTAATGACCAGCTATCATTCACTGATTTGATGAATCTCCATTCATTGACATTTGAGAACTGCACATTTGAAGTCCATTCTCAGCTTTCATTTTCAAATTTTTCAACCCTGAAAAACCTGCAATTCAAATTGTGTGGAATTGTAAACAGCACAAACCTCAATATTGCGACATTGTCAGCAATCGACGCTGTGGAATTTAGAGGGTGCGAATTTGATTTAGCAACGTGGCAATCAATTGCAGGTCAAATTGAAAACAGTTCTGTCAGATGCCTGGGACTTTCTGCTGATCTTTTTGTCAAAGAAACCTACCCTGAATTTCTACATCATCTGCAGAAATGCAAACACATTCAGTACATTTATGTTGAGGATATTTACGTTTCAAAGGTAAACGATAATATTTTGAATAGTTATGAGGAAGCAGTGACTAAAAATTTAGTACAAACAGCACAGAAACTACCAGAACTTGTAAGCATAATTATCTTGAATGAATACGGAAAAGAACTGGATGAATGGAGAAGACTGAAAGAGGAGAACAAAAAACGAATTGAGAAAGCTGGTCAAGATAGAAATCCCGATTTTTCGATCAGATACGTAAAAGAGAGCTAATACTAAATGAGAAGAGCAACCAAGATCAATGCAATGAAAACTGTGCATTACTTAGCGCAGTTTCTCAGCTACCGTATTGGAAGAGCAAGTGACACGGATATTGCTAATTAGGAGGCAACTACCACAAAAGTATAGAAAAATTGACTGAAGTTTTCCCTCTTTATATGGGATACATTACATCTTGCGATCCAATCCCGTCTTTCAATACCACGAGATGGGAACGCAAGAGTATTATGGCCCATTTCATAGAGAAAAAGGTTTTAAATGGGTGAAAATAAAAGAAATCAATATATTATGTTATAAATTACGTATTATTTTGGAATGAATTGCGAGCAAAGAAGGCCTCGCAATCAATAACGCAGAGAATTGAATTGCTAATTAAAAAACGCTATTGGACAATAAGTAGACGCTGAGGAATCTGAAAAAATTGATTGAACTTAACAAATAAGACGTTGTGCGCTTTTTTGTGATTTAATAACTATTGTAAAGAACTTGCAAAATTGATACAAATTCGTAATCAAATAACTGCTTTTCTGAAGTAAAAAAGTATTTTTGTTTGACTCAGCACTACACTACACTCATCGCACACTGCACAATCATCAGAACACATCGACCATTAAGTAGCGGGTCGGCGCGCACTCAGATCTTCTTTTTCCATAGTCTTGTTTCTGCACTTGCAACGCACTGAATCAAAGACGCCCAGACCGGCTGACGAGATTTTATTGACAAAACCGCCAGCGGAATTGTGTAACTAGCGCTCGCGCTGAGAATATATATGCGTCCCGCTGTCTCTGTTACAGCTTTCAGTCAAAGATTTGCACACCTACCTGATTGCAGAAGGTAGCAAGAACCGAACATGATTGTTCTCTTGGCTATATCGGTGCTGTTCGCCGCGTATCTCTACTACGAATTCGTGGGGAAGCGCAAAAAGTATCCTCCCGGCCCACCGCCTTTGCCTCTGTTAGGCAATCTCCTGCAAATGGATCAAACTTATCCAGAGAAAGCATTCGTCGAGTGGGGCAAAAAGTACGGTCCCATTTTCACCGTTTGGATACCCACTCCAATCGTCATAATCAACGAATACGAGCTCATGAAAGAAACAGTTATCAAGCAAGGAGATATTTTTGCCGGTCGTCCAGAAATGTTTATAATTGACGCACTCCTCAAGGGGAATTATGGTTTGCTCTTCACAAGAGGACAGATGTGGAGAGAGAACAGACGATTCGCGCTGCATGTGCTTCGAGATTTTGGAGTAGGTCGGAATCAGCTGCATTCTCAGATCATGGAGCAGGCAACAGAGCTGATTTCAAATTTGCACCAGCAAAAGGCGCCAATCAACGTTCGCGACTATATTTTGGTCAGTTTCAAGTTCTCAATTAACAGTTTTACAGGTATTTATATATGCTCTAATTTCGTAAATCTTATTGGTATGAACTTTTAATCAACGCTTATCGTTCAAAATAAAACTTCGAAGAACTTAAATTATGACAGCAATAAGTGTGAATGGTGTACAATATTAAGCGATATAGCGCATTCAATTGTCGGCATGATAAAGTGGTAGTTCAAAGTTATGGATACTAGACCAAACTGGACCGTGGAGCATTGACGCAAAGTCCCAAAAAAGTCCCTGATGGATGTTTCGAAAAAAATTTGAAAGGCCGATGAATGAATATTTTTAGTTCGCCGTCGCCAACGTGATCAACACCGTTACGTTTGGGAAAGTGTGGAAATTCGGCGATCCGGAAATTTTCAAGCTGAAAGATCGTCTTGAGCGACTTTCCAAAGAATCAATGGGACTGGGCATGCTTTTGCTGGAGAGTTTTCCCTTCCTTCGCCATTTAGAACCGCCCCTCAACATTGGCCTAAAACGGGTGATGGCGGTCAACAATGAGATCATCGACTTTCTCTTTGAACAGATCAATCAGCACAAGGAAGCGCTTGATGAGAGTCAACCGCCGAAAGACTTTACAGATGCGTATTTGATGGAGATACGCAAACGAGCAAATGGTCCTGATGCAGGTAATGAATTATGGTGAATACAGAAGTGTAGTATTTATGCACGACTATGGTGAGCCTATAATAGAACTGTGCCTTTAAGTTGTACCTAATTTTAATATTTAGTCTTTTATGAAGCATAGCACTGAGTACTGCTCAGAATTACTTGACTTGAGGAAAAATTATATTTCTTCCCCAATGAGCAATAAAAAACTAAAAGAAATGTCTTGGCTCATTTTTAATGCCTGTTGGTCAGGTTGTCTCTTCGCTGAGAGCGCGCACATCGTCTGCAATCACTACAGTTTCTGTGGGCCAGAAAAATATCAACAACCCATTCACTTTCTGACGATATCAAATTTGTCTCAATAGGCATGCCGGTCAAATATATCCTCTAAAGGGAGAATCTGGAAGGAAGCAATTAGAAACTTGTCCCACATTTAAAAAGCCTAGTTTTCAGAAATGCAACGCGCTTAGTAGGGAGTCAATTATAGGATCTTTCTCCACAATTCATCGCTTTGCATTCAATTTCGTCCCTTATGAAACTAACTATTTCAACATGACATGACATCGAATATCGGTCCCTGAATTCAACCTTATTGCCTGCATATATCAAATCCAACAGGACAGATCTTTAAAAGACAAATGAATTTCAACTGCATCTCAAGTGTCGTGTCGCAGCATATTCAAACTCAGGCATTATAAAGTTGCAAGCTATTGAACATTTTTCAGAATATTTTACCGAGTGGCAAATGATGGCGTCAGTCTATGACATTTGGGGGGCAGGCTTTGAAACTACAGTCGCCACTCTGCAGTTTGCAATCATCTACCTCCTCAATTACCCTGAAGTTCAAAGGAAACTGCACGAGGAAATGGATGGTGTAATCGGTCGCGAGCAAGAACTGACGATGGATGATCAAAAACGTCTACCGTACCTCTGCGCGACAATTCAAGAAGTGCAGCGAGCGTCCAATGTCGCGCCGATCAACTTCGTGCGCACCACAACCGAAGATATAGTCGTCGCCGGCTACCTATTGCGCAAAGGAACGAATGTCATTCCGCAGATGCCGTCAGTGCATCTCGACGATAAGCTGTTCCCTGACCCCGAAAGATTCGATCCAAAGCGCCATTTGGATAAACAAAGGAACTTTGTGAAAAGCGACTACGTCATGCCGTTTTCGCTGGGCAAGAGAGCGTGCATGGGAGAGAGTCTGGCCCGCATGGAGCTGTTCCTCTTTTTAGGCACGATGGTTCAGAAGTGCGAATTTCAGTCGGTCGACAAGGATGCGCCGCCGAAGATTGCTGTTACTCCAGGATTTCTGCGGAGCCCACTCCCTTTCGAATGCATTGTCGTGCCGAGATATTAAGTAGAGATTCGTATGTTATCACTGCATGATTTTACTCTGTTTAATTTAGGTATACAGTATTTGTTCGATTGCATTGTATTCGTAGCCTAAAATGTGTTAGTATAGACGCGTATTGAACAAGTACTTGATTCATGTTTTCTGTTTTAATCGGGGCATTTTCAAAATCAAGTAGGATACTTAAATAAATTAGTTTAAGCGCTTCAACTCTGTTGCGTTGATTTTTCTACGACTTGAATCTCAAGGCGTAAATGAGTATATATCTTTGATTTTTTTAAAACTGCTCCTTGACTGAGG
Source organism: Plectus sambesii (assembly GCA_002796945.1). Taxonomy (NCBI): domain Eukaryota; kingdom Metazoa; phylum Nematoda; class Chromadorea; order Plectida; family Plectidae; genus Plectus; species Plectus sambesii. The sequence continues at coordinate 19,634 of NIUQ01001877.1, forward strand.
CATCAGGTTCCTTTAGCAATCAGTTGAATCTTTTGCAGCCAGCGTCCATTTATTTACTGATAGAGCGAGATATATATGTGATCAGTTACATTTACATCATAATTAATTCTTCGCATTACCACGCAGTATCAAACATTGTGATCACTTATCATAAAGCAGATGAAATACATTGAAGCTGTTTTGCTTATGACGTGTATACTCTCTAACGAACACTTGCAATGGGGCGTCTTTATTGGCTTTACATTAATTGTATGCTAGAGTAAACAGTAAAGTGTTGGCAATAAGCAATCAATCATTATTGCACGTCATTCAGTTATATTGAAAGACCATTATTTGATAGGCATCATTACATCATCGCAGTTTAAAAACAACTTATGTGATCGAAATTAAACAAACGTCGGTGAAACCCCCAATATGATCAGGAATTGATATTTCCTGATCAGCTTCAAAGCATGAAGCCGTGATAGTGGAAATGCCTGATGGTCAACAACAATGTAAGGAAACGCGACGGTCACAGGTATTGCAGCACCATTGGATATTACAGTATTATTGGCAAAGCAATACATGTAAATAATAACAGAGCGATATTTAGCTCTGCAAAGTAATTAAAACAAAAAGAACGGTGCCGTTATTGAAATCTTGAATATTTGACACTTGAACGACAATACAGTATAAGCGTAGATTAATACGCTATGTATATCGCGTAAGCCAAGTGTTTCCAAAATTTCACGTTGCACATGAATATTACAAACAGGACAATGGTGGTTTTGAGGCAGTCCTTTGGGGTTAGACTTGCCCCTACCAAGGGGAACAACCATCTTCCCCACTCCTCGCGTTAAACACAGCGCTTCTGTGAGAAAAATTTCTACCAGTGGACTAGATATTTTCCCCCCGGCCACTTGAGCGCTTTTAGAATCTCCGCTAAGGAGAAAAAACGGATTTGAAAACCAGTTTAAAGGAATCAGATTTGCATCACAAAAGCGCTGCTCATCGCTTCCTATGCGCGCAATCACCAAAGTTATTTTATGGTTTACGGGCTTAGCTGTATTTTTACTAGGCATTGGACAATAAAAATCGGCAAAGTAGATTTTGAACAGATGTGCCTGAATTAGGGAACTGATTGGATACTCGTAGCACCTATTTCCAAATGGTGAAGACTTAAAGCAACCCGGCGTGAGAAACAATCCATCAATTTTTCCATTTATTGGTGATTCTCTATGACCATTTGGATCCTTTATGTAGGGCTGTTCAACTTTTTCTGCGCTTCTTTCGACTGATTCGTAGTATTTGGCAGGTTTGCAGCGACTAAGGATACTGATCTCTTTGCCGCATTGTACATTTGCCATTCGCTTTTCAGCAATGATGAAATCAATAGCTTTGAAGTATAAGAGATAGAGATGGATTTGAGAAAATACGGTCTTCAACATTTTCTTTACGTTTTTGTCTTTATCCATACCATAGAATTTTTCTGCAGTTCCTGATTGCTTCTTTTTCCCTTTCTTGCAATTCTTATCCATGTTCTTATTATATGATACTGCGCGAATTTATTTTACATTGGAAATATTTCGATGGTAATTTTCAAATTAACCGAAGATACTGTTGGTAACTGATGGAACCATCTTCGCACACAGCATTCCTGATCACGATGTTCGATCGAAAACGATGTTAGTTTTCGACTGGTGTGCAACCTAAATCCATGGCTTTTAAGCTGAATAACTTGAACACCGAGCAAAGATCGAAGTAAAAAGACTTTTTTGCATGCTGTTAAGGGTGGCGTGTGACGTTAACAAATGTTGGCACTTGCGTTGCAAAAACGTAATCTCAGTGGAGAAAGAATGTTCGCGAAGCTATACAAGGCTTATGATTCACTCTACAAACTCTTAGCTCGAGCACTTTGGAATATGGTCACAGCGCGCATTGCGAAACTCTTGGATCATTCGTCGGCGTAGCCAACTCGCCACTCTTATAACTGATAGTAGCCAATTTCATCACGTTCAACAGCTGAGATCTGACGTGCACAAAAGATAACACGAGTTTACCCCGCCTCACTGCTTTCACTTCCAATTGAAGCACATAGCCTCGTTCTTCAAGGAATAAAAATTTTTAAAACTATGCACGTTCTTTCCAAAATATGACGTCTGAATGCAAATTCTAACGTCTTTTTGTACAATCTATCTCTGATTATGAGCAAATCAACATTTAGGCTTTTTAACTATTTACATTTATTGTTTCACGCATTGAACTTCGGGGCGCATACCGTATTTACGGAAATAATGGCACAGTATCACTATTATTTCAAGTCCTTTTAAGTGTCGGGACCTTCACAGAATCACACGACAGGCCTTTATTCAATTTGACTACTCAAGCAAATATTCACAGTTCACAACTCAACCAACACCTCAACTACATCCTTGACCATTTGCCTTTGTAGTTGTTGTGATTATAGTAGCTATTGCTATTAGATGATGTAACAAAAACCCAAACTCACAGACAGCTGCTGAGTCGACGACGGTTGCATTATCAACATCGCCTTGTTTGTTTTAGCTGTGAATAAGCGCTTATCGCCTGCGCAACAATAGCTGAAAACGATATTTCGATAGCTGTCATGGTTTTACTGATAGGCTTTACGTAACCCCGAGCTTGACTCTATAGAACTCACTTGAGCGGACCTGACTAAACCAGTTGATACCGTACAAGCGTGAAGGAGGAAAATTTAAAATTGAATAAGGGTCAGAGGGGCAGTATCCCAGTTGTAGGTGTGATAGATATGAGTAAACGAGAATATTATACTTAACAAATATCAAATATTTGTGCAGTTTTTTCACATGGATGATGATTTGTAGGTTGCAAGGTAACTGCTTACAAATAAGTCGTGACCTACATGACGAAATGACGAACGATGAATGATAGATAATAAAAATGATTATCATTCATTATTCAAGTCTCTATTTCGTAAGGATCATTAACCCAAAATGGCAAAGAAAAATCTTTCTTAAAAATTTTCGGTTCTTAGCTCCGATTTGTTCATTGGTGAGTCAACTGCAACACCTTCACTTCACTCTATGGGAATTAAACTCAATTCTAAGTAATCAATAAAGTGTTTTCTAGAATTAAATCTGAAAACAGTTCACAGAAAAGGAATAGCTTACGTATTCCCCACGGCCGGCGGTTGCATGGTGTCGGTGATGGTGGCCGCCGAAAAGGTGCAACCAGTATTGCATACGCCGAAGGGAATGCCCGTTATGTTCACTTGAGCTTTTGTGCCCACTGGCCCCTAAAAAAAGTAAGATACATTGAATTTTCACTTCATAATTAGAGCGCCGTCAGATCAGCCACTCAAGCTTGAATGATAACTTAAATAACGACGACGACGTCATATTATTAGTCAGCAAAATTGTTTTAAGAGCAAAATGTTTTGATATGCAGGAGCGTACCAGACATGTATATAGGCTGAATGTGAATTGCTCTAAAAGATCTCATATCCATCTAATATGGGAAGACTGACAAATTCATTCAATATAAAATTAAGGAGCTCTATCCTTTAACGAAGATCAGCGACCTTTTTAAAAGCAAGTCGCCAACTAAAGTGGTGAAAAAATTTTAGGCTCATATTTAAAGTCCTCCGAGCAGGCCGGTCTCACTCAAGTCCCAAACTCTTGCTCACATCAAGAGCGCACGTATCCGCCCCCTCTCCTGAATATTTGAAGCATGAAATCCTGTTTTGTTCATTGTAAACGGAACTTGCTATCAGCATTTCTTAATCTGATCTTTTTCAGTGCCTTTCTTGGAGAGATCACAAATCACACGATCCTACAACGTAGTTCATAAGTTTGCATTCAGTTTCATCAAACTTGCTCTCGAATTGAGTGCAAAGCTGAAGAAACTGGGTGCAAGAGTGATAAAAAAATACAAAAGTTATGAATTATGACAAGCGACGAAGCAGTTGCACTGGAACACCTTACCGTGAAAGAAATATAGCAACCGGGTGGACGTCTAGCGGAGAAGCTCAATACTTTATACTGCCATGCGGTTGTCGCTTGAAAACTCATGATAGAGCATTTATTAATGCATGAATTTCGGAATGAAATCTGTCCGCTGGAACAAGAATTGGGCTTTGCTGTTGTCGGCTTCGTTGAAGTTGCTCTTGTAGTTGTTTTTGCTGTTGGAGCTTTTGTCGTTGTGGTTGTTGTTGGCACTTTAGTCGTGGTTTTCGTTGTTGTTCCTACAGCGACTGAAACTGGGATGCTTTGTCAACGCCGGAATGTTTGTTCATTAGGAGAACTATATGTTAGGGTTGGCTTTGGAAGGGAGGTCAAAACCTAGCTCCAGGGGATTAGGAAATTCGATGCGGTTCATATCTAGGGCTTTCCCTGAATTTTGGGGTCTTGAGAATACAATCTTGAAATTAGGGCTTGAAACCGGAGTTTTCATGAATTATGAAGTTTCTAGGTTTCCCCTATTCCACCCTAATATTGACAGGAACTGATAGATGTGTTTTTGGCGAAATACTCTGGATTGTTAGCTAAATTTTAAATTTTATAGATTTGAAGATAAAATTCTCGTGGTTTGAAGTAGCTCAAAAGAGATTCTTTCTGATTGATCTTTTTGAGACAACACGAAACTATTACCGTATCGATACTGAATGGTAAAATCTGTTTGGTAGTTGCCATAGACAATGATGGGCACTTTGTTAGTCGTACTAACGTATGGAGTGCTTGAATAATCGGCCATACAGCAGTGGCTAAATTTAATATTTTCATTAAATTGTTGTTCAACACTAACAATAAGGACTCAATACCGTATTCCAGTCTTCGTGTAGTCATTGTCCAGTTTAATTTCTACGGAATTCCAGAAACAGCCCGCGTCACAGGAACCGCTATTGAGCGTCAGTTTCACTTCCATTGTTGTTCCTGGTGGCGACTAAAAGAAATGAAATATCGCTGAGGAACTCGCTAGATCGGAGGGTTCAAGCTTGAGTGAAGATGCCTTTACCGTGGATTAGTACATACTATCAAAGCACTAGCAATAAATTAGTTGATCACCAGATTACACCTGCCACCTTTAATGAAGGTAACAGCAGTGAGCAATGGCTGCTACACGAAATCCTACTAATCCGATGCAATGAATAATGAGCACAGGTACAAAACGATCCCCCCATTCGAAAATAAAATCAAGCGCTTTCGCTTACGTTCAGATGCCAGTAGCAAGTTGTTGGAATGTCAGTGGTGCTCGTAGTGCCGACTGTAGCTGAGAAACTCTGCCAGCTTGTCGTCGCCGTGAAAGAAGCGCCGCAAACGCCGTTTTCCGCAGGCGCCACTGTTTCGCAGAACGCGCCACCAAAGGATGCCGGACATTTGCATTTATTGCAGTTGTTCGGGTCCTTGTAGCCACCGTTCTGACAGACGGTCGTGCTCGACGCACACAGTGCTAAAGCAAAATATAGTATTTTGCGTTGTTTCAACGATCCGGCGTGAGCCACCACGTTATACAGCGCTTAAAGCGTATCAAACGCCTAATCTGAAGTCCATGCGTTCCGGTCCATTCTTTGACCAGTTCTGGATATTGTGGCATTTACAAATTTCAACCTGTTAGGCTCAATATTCGAAAATCATTCTTCTCAAAAAACTGAATTTTCTCAAACTGAGGGTTGAGAACACTACGAGAAACAGTTCAATGAAGCAAGCTATCTAAATCATAATCATCCCCACCCTCGTATCACCCACAATTCGTCTTAAAATAATGAGTGAAAAACAGAACTAATTAAAGTTTTAATTAATACCATCGCAGCCATAGTGTCGATTCATGGTGAGCACGTCAAGAAAGGAGGGTGCTCGTCGTTGGCCCATGGTCTGGCGGTACTTTGAATCAGCCGCGATGAGCACGGGAAGGGACTCGTCCTTTGCAAAGGCGTCAGACCGGTAGTGCATCACACTACCTAAATGTAGGAAAAGTTGAATTTTTACTAAAGATCGCTCAAATTGCTCCTGTTTACACCCATTTTTCTGTTTGCAACTTCATTCTTCCCATAAATCCTCAACGATCTCATACCATAATCATAAGGAACGCCGTAGAGGTTCATTTGAGCAGGAGTGGCCTTATCGAAGTTTCTTTCGTAGCCGGCGAGAACGTTGGGAAAATTGACGGTCACGTAGGTGTCACGATCGTAGCGAGATTGTTCATGGTAGAATCCAAGGGCGTGAGCGATTTCGTGAGCGGCAATGCCATACTAAACGGCCGCGCTAATTGTTGCATTGAAACAGCATAGGAATTAGGGTGCCCCTCTCACACATAAGTCCCTTTTAAACGCTAATCGCTTATTCTTACATACTGACATCCGTCGCCGATGGAGACGCCTTGTTGGCCGCCAATCATACCCATGTACGAGTAGCATCCTTGTCCATTGAAGAACAACAGCGAGTTGGCTCCCACTCCATTCAGTTGGAACTTCAGACATGTGTTATCTTCCCAGAATTTGATTGCCGCTTGGATTACCGTAATCTTCTCCGAAGCTTAAAGAATGCAGTCATAAACTGCTGTCTGTTTTCCTGAATAAGTACAATCAACATTAGGGCTGTAACGGGGACGGGGAATTGGGAATTCCGGGGAGGGGAATTTGGGGGAGGGGGACAAAATCGGATTCCGGGGACGGGGAATTTCGGGGACGGGGACAAAATCAAAT
>NIUQ01001878.1:0-26245 GCA_002796945.1 Plectus sambesii
CACCGTAGTTCACACGGAAGCCTCCGAACCAGAAAGGCACGAAGAGCCAACGGTTTCGCATGAAAGCACGCAGGTCGAGGCGCCAGAGCCGGACGATGACAGGTAATTTACCTCTTTACATTCTTAACTCTTTCTATGTATTTACTATTTGAATCTCTAATTCTGTAAATGAATGCATATAAATTCAGAGAATGGACGCCGGAAGAGGAAAAAGCTGAGCACCTGTATCAGGAAGCGATGAAGTATCTGTCGAAGGGACGACAAGCATCCAATGAGATGAACAAGTTGGCCTATCGATGGCTCGATGAGGCATCTAGTCTCCATCACACGAAGGCCATGGAGCTAATTGGTAAGCTTTATTTCATCCTTTTAAATGATTCTTTGCGACTTTCATTGTAAATTAAACTCAAAATTTGCCTTACAGTAAGGAGAAATCGTAGATTAAATGGCGTAAACTGCTTCGTAAGTCAATAGCGCTTGGCACTCCTGTAGAACAGGGTCCCAAAATCAGTCTTATTGATGCGGAAAACGTTATTTTCTGAAGAAAAAAATAGCGCTGAGTGATTTTGGTCCCTCAATCTATAAAAATGCGATAAAATGTTGGATATTGCAGCCTATGCATACCTATTCGGTGATCACACTCGTTGGAATGTGAAGGAAGCAAAGAAGATATTCGAAGAGTTGTCGCTGCGGGGATCGCACAAAGCACAGCTGGGCCTGGGCTTTTTGTACTCAACCGGCGTCGGCGTGTCAAATTCGTCTCAGTCGCGTGCCATCATCTACTTCACCTTCGCCGCTCTGGGCGGCAACCCGCAGGCACAAATGGCACTGGTAAAGAACTGCTTTTACAATTTTTGCATTTCCAACTCTCCGGCAGGTATTAGGGACTCGTGAGTTGAAAATTGGCATTGTATTTCTGAATAGTATTTGGAAAAGCCGTTCGAGTATTGATATTTGGTTACATTTATTGTGTTCTCGGTTCTCTCGCAAGTAATAGGATGCTTAGCGGTTACAATGTAAACAGATATAATTCGCAGCTAGCTTTGTCATCGGTAGCCGAAGACAATAAATGGTACATTCCTTTCATCTTTAAATGACTTTAGTTCCCCTTTAAGTCAGAAGAAAATATATTGAGCATTGTTTCAGTTGCAAGACATCCTGTAATTTCAGGGCTATCGATACTGGGCTGGCGTGAATGTACCGTTGAATTGCGAGCGGGCACTCACGTGGTACAAGAAGGTGGCGACGAAAGTGAGCGAAGAAGTGAAGTTGACGGGCGGATTCGCTGTCCAGCGCTTGCGTCTACCCGACGAGCTCGAGACTCAGAGCACGTCGACGTCCGCCAACGCTCTCATGGACCAAAACCTTCTGCAGTACTATCGCTTCCTCGCCGACAAGGGCGACTTGCAGGCTCAGGTTGGTTTACACCGCCATTCATCATAGTCGTCACTCTTGCATTATATACCATGTCCACTTTAATGCGGACAATTTTCATATGGATTTTTCTTGGAAAGTATCTTTTTTGCTTTGAAAACTCTCCTTATTAGAGTCGAAATGGTATATTTCGTAACCCTTGCATTCAAATTCGGTTAATTAGCGTTCGAATTCTATGAAGAGATGACGAAATTGATTTTAAGGGTTACGAAATATAATGTTAGAAAGACGAGTTGAAAAGAATAATGGCATATCACCGGCCTAATGTCTCGACGAATGAATTTTTAGGTTGGTCTGGGACAGTTGTACTTGACCGGCGGCCGTGGCGTCGAGCAGAATTTGGAACAAGCCAGCCACTACTTTTCCGTCGCAGCAGAAGCTGGCAGCGCCAATGCTTACGCCTATTTGGGCAAAATGTATCTCGACGGATCGCCTTCCACTCCTCAGGATAACAACACTGCATTCCAGTACTTTAAACGCGCCGCCGACAAGGTATTTATGGATTTTATTTGTGCTAGAGAAAAGTAGTTATTGAATGATTGTGTGATGAAATAGCTAACGAACGCATTGCTGTTTAGGGTAACCCAGTGGGTCAAAGCGGATTGGGCATTATGTACATGTATGGCAAGGGAGTTCAACGCGACTACGCCAAAGCTCTCAAATATTTCACTCAGGCCGCTGAACAAGGCTGGGTCGACGGACAGCTCAACCTCGGCCATATGTACTTCAGTAAGTCTTTCGTTGTATTGTTTTGGTTAAATATTGCCTTTTAATGTACAGTTAAAATTAATCGATCAGTAACAGGAAATCTGAGATTGAATAAGGCAATGTGCTTTGAAAGTAATCGGGCTAAAGGGCGACCGGTACGAGAGCGGTCCTAAAGCGATTCTCGCCTGATTACAATGTTTGCATTCAAATAGCACCGTACGGCATTGTTATGGCCACAAACTCTTACGTAACGCAGTTCAAATCACGCGCCTCCGATTACCTTCGCGTACCGGTCGCTCTTTAGCCCGATTAGCTTTGAAAGTCGATAGCTCTGCTTTCTATCAATATATGCACGTAAAAACCAAGAAGCGACTATCGTTCTCGGTGAAAAACGGTGTTCAAGTACCGAAAAGGGAGCTCATCTTTGCCAGCTACGGTGCCGGCTTGATTTCGTGTTAGTGATTGGCATATTTGTTGACTATGACTAAGCTTCTGACTATAGTTGTAACACTGATCTTCGCACATCGCTTTTTTCCGTTTCAGATGGACTCGGAGTTCGAAGAGATTACAAACTAGCAATTAAATACTTTCAACTCGCATCGCAGGCTGGCCACATTCTCGCCTTCTACAATTTGGCTCAAATCCACGCGACGGGTACTGATTGATTTGTTATTCCACCGTTTTTAATGGCCCTCCGTTTTGGCTTACCGAAGACCGTCCTTAAAGATTAGTCAGTACATACGTATATTCGACCACTAGGTTATGCATGTGCTTTTAAATAATAAGGCACATTTGCGGGATTTGCTACACCTGTTTTACACTCTTATTGTGCATTTGTGGTTGTTTTGTTGAAAGGCCGTTTCTTTTCGAGACTCAAATTGCCGCGGCTGGCACATTTATAACACGAAAGCCGCTGCAGCGTCCTAGAACGCAAACAATATGTTATTTCACGTTCCCAGAAAAATTTTCGGGCAAAAATAGACTACTCAGTGATGTCATATAAAGTTTATCAAAAAACCATTCTCATTCAGGCACGGGCGTAGTCCGAAATTGTCACACAGCGGTTGAGCTGTACAAAAATGTGGCGGAGCGAGGAAGATGGGCCGAAAAGCTCATGGAGGCGTACACGAGCTACAAGGACGGCTACGTCGACCAGAGCGCGCTCAAGTATCTCTTCATGGCCGAACTCGGTTACGAAACTGCTCAAACCAACTTTGCCTACATGCTCGATAGAGGTATGCAATGCGAACTTCTTTTTTTATCGACACTGTCAGATTAAAATACGATAATTTTCTTTTCTCTTTCAAGTAAGCGACTACGCTTCATTGTTTGAATCGCCGTTTGGCAATTCAATAAAGGTCATTTTAACAACAGTAGGGCACTTTCCAAATCAATATGAACACTTGTTGCAGTTTTTGCAATGAAAAACGTTATAGTATATTTTAGGGTGTCCTACTTTATCCGTTAATTATCCAACTAAAAGCTTAAATTGTACAAGACTGCTTCAAAGAATGTGATATATGCTGAATGTTGCAGGCGACGCAAGCATGTTCGCGAAGAGCGAAGTGTCAAAACGGGCGCTGCTTCACTGGCAGAGGTCGGCAAATCAGGGATACGGCGTGGCTCGCGTCAAACTAGGCGACTACCACTACTATGGCTGGGGCACTCCCGTCGACTACGAACTGGCCGCCAACCACTACAAGATTGCCGCAGAGCAGCAACACTCCGCCCAGGCCATGTTCAACCTCGGCTACATGCACGAGCAGGGACTCGGCATTAAGAAGGTCTGTCTATTATCGCGCATTTTTTACCTGTTATTTGACTGGGAATATAACCGTATCCTAAACTGTTCATAGTTATGAAATATTGGGTTTGCCATAAGTATTGTTGTTTTGTTTGAATGTCGGAAAATTGTTACACGAAAACTGTGGAACAAATACGCTATACGCGAATTAGGTTACAAGCGATATCTGTATGAGTAATTTCTAATCAATGATTTGTGCCTTAGAGCGCAGGAATTGAAATATAATCAGTGCACTCCTTCAGGATATCCATTTGGCGAAGCGATTCTACGACTTGGCAGCGGAAACGAATACGGACGCAGCCGTGCCGGTGGCCTTAGCTATGATGAAACTCGGAGCGTTGTTTGCACTTCGCTTTATGCGAGAGGTAAGGAAGGGTGCGAAAAAGTGGTTTAAAAGTATCTTTGAATGTCTTCAGCAACCGTGGTATCACTTGGCGCCGTTCGAGTCGGTCTTTGGCCCCGACTGGGACCTCTATCTCATGTCGGCCTTGATCGGCTTGCTGGTTTTCCTCTTCGTTTATCGACGACAGCGACTACCGCGATAGACTCTCCTCATCCTATGGAATAGTTTAAGTATTAGGTTGTCCGAAAAGCCTTTTCAAACACTTTCTCTCATTTTTAAATAAGACTGTGCAAGTTTTTGAAAAGACTTTCGGATGAACTGATATTTCCAATGAAGCAAATCCCCAGCTATTTCCGACTCCGAGTGTTCTTTGATGCCTTAGGTTTTAGGCGCTAATTTAGCGTCGAAATTTGATTCGTCAGTGACGATGCGTTAAAGAGAGCATCGTAGCACGTCTTAGTACGGTGCAGTAATAGTGCTCATATCATTGGGGAGCAGTTTTAATATTTAAGGCTGACTGCAATTAGTTTGGTTAAAATACATTATGATCTTTGGCATATAAACCCAAACAATATGATATTACTTATATTCGGTGTTCTCGCTCATGATTTCGCACCTGACGACAATACCATTTGAATTACGAACGCAAACTGTCTCGTTGCGAGACCTAAACTTGCTTTTTCCGTTACTGACGAACAGATTTTGATTGGCTTAGGATGAATGCCTGAGCCCTCAAAAACCACGGAGAGTCTGCGAGTGTTGGGTCGGAGCGGGCTTCTCTCTCCCGCGGTTACAAGATCTTTCATTTTGATTCGTCACTTTTACATTCAGTTTCGCCAAACTATCGCTCTAACTGAATACAGAGAGGACAAATTGACTGTAAAAGTGACAAATTATGGCGAAAGCTTCTGTACTACTTTCTTACGTTCCATTCTTGTGCATCGCGCGTCCGGGTGACAAACAACCATTGCGCCAACATGCTCGTTGTTCTGTATTTAGTACTGTTTCGCATTGTTTTGTCCACAAGTTGGATTGTTGGTTTGTTTTTGGCTTTTGTATGGGAGTACGTTAAATATGCTCGTCTTGTCCATGTGTAAGGCTTAAAGCATGGCTAAGCGACGTAAGGTGTACAGGGAATATCTTGTGATCAATAATTATTACGGTTTTCGTCATGCGAAGATAATAATAAATCGTTGCTATTGCAAATCGCTGTCTGTTGATATTTGGCTTGAAGCCAAGGCGGTGAAACCCGCTTGTCGTTTGTCTTTCATTTGCCTTTTATTCGCATCGAAGCTGACATCAGTTATTAGGGAGAAGAACATCATGGGGCTGTCATTGATCCCGTTTGTGTCAAGGCGGCACAACACCGTCAACTTCTTTATGCGCCGTAAGTGGGAAATCTTTTTTGTTCCGCTACATCAGCAACCAATAGTTTTAACGAAAGTTTTTGCTCTGAGCGAACTAACTTGATCAGAGTTCGATTAATGGACTACTATCAATATTATGTACGTATGCTTCTGTGGAAGTGCCATTGATTCGATTGCTAAAACGAGCGCGTTTTCTTTCTATTGAGGGCAGTCTATGAGGCGTGTCTTTGGGCTTTGTGTGAACCCCTAGTTTTAACATTATATTTGAGTACTTTGACATAAATTCACAAATTCAGACACCGCAAAGGAGTTGTGGAACACGATTACGGCCATCAGTTCGGCCGGTAAGAAGAAAGGACGGCAAGCGACGCGACAGAGGCCGCGAGATTTGAATCGAGCACGTATGGTTGGCCAAGGTATGTAAGGTCGATTGCTATGACCGATTCTTACACTCCCTGTCACCTCAATTCGTCACTCTTGCATATCATTTCGTCAACCTTGCATCCAATTTCGTCAAAGTACCGTTTTAATTGTATGCAAGAGTGACGAAATGGAGTGCAAGGGTGGCGAATTGAGGTGACAGTGATTGTATTACTCACGTCAGCCTAATTAAGTGAAAATATATCATAAAACGGTAGTTTTGTGGTAGTCATTTGCGTTTTGTGAGGAAAAGTGCGAATATGATTGGAATTTTTGCGTATTTTGACCGAGAATCAGTCGGACTGAAAATGAATTTACGCTTTCAGGTGTGTTCACGGCTACAATGCCAGGACTAAACACTACCGTCAGTCCCGATATGCTTGCCGGGCCAGCAATCGACCTGCATGAGCACGATCCGGAAATTCAAAAGAAAGTCGATAGCTTTCATGAGCGATCAACGAAACGGTAGTGTTTGTAATTCATTATTATGCAGTTGATCAAGCGATAGAATTGTTATTGCAGCAGCAAAGAGCGCCAGCAAATCAAGCTGCACCCTTTGGAGCGAGGCTTTAGCAGTGGTAAGGTTCCCGGTCAGAAACTCGGCGCGCCGGCTCCTATTGATGGACAGACCTTTGCCGACTTTGAATCATACTGCCTCGAGATGAAACGCACCTCCAACATGACCGGCAATATGGGTCGAAAGCACAGCATGAAGTTCGTGTTTCACTTGCTTTCTTCTTTACGATATTAACATTGAAATTGACACGGAGGAGAATGGGAATGAGAATATTTTCAGCGCGTTGATGGTGACGGGGAATGGAAAAGGCACCGCAGGGTGGGCGGTGTGCAAGGCACCGATTCACCAGATGACGGCGGCAATTTATCAGGTAATTAATGACATTAGTCAGTTTATCAGCGCCTGATATAATTATCAAATTATCAGGCGCGACAACGAGCTGCCTCCCGACTCGTCCACGTCGAACTCCTGGAGGATCGCACCATTTATCAGGACTTTTACGCCGAGTGCCGCAACTCCCGCATCTGGGCACTCCGCCGACCCAAAGGCTTCGGCGTCGTCGCTCATGCCCGACTTATGAAAATCTGCGAGGTATGCGCGATTTTCGCCCTTCTTCTTTGGAAATTTTAGAAGAATATACAGGGTCCGGCAAAAGTACGTACTTTATTTTTAACGTAAATTAACGTGAAAAACCGCACGTATTTTTGCCGCATCCTGTAGAGATGAACACTTTGTCAAACTCTTTTAAATAATTGAAAGATTGTGAAATTCACCCTGAATCCCGATTATTGAGTGATGACAGTGCAGAAACGTAATTACATTCCTACATTTTAAATGAGAACAAGTTTTATGAAATAGCCCTTTTGACGTATGATCATGTGTGTAGGAAAATTGAGCGACATATTTCTGCAGCTGGTCGGTATCAAGGACATTTACATCAAAGTAGAAGGCTCGTCGACAAACTACCAGGCGCTGACAGCCGCCTTCTTCACGGGATTGATCAACCAGGAGTCTCACCAGCGGCTTGCTGAGCGCATGCGTATGCACGTCGTCGAAATGTCTCGCACCACCCACTACCTTCCCAAGATCATCGCGTCGCCCATCAAAAGCGACCCCCGAAATGATGACGAAATTCTGCCTCACGAGGTTCGCTAGTGTCCTTTGACATGCTAGGCATTTTTCTTAATTATTAGTACATATATGATTTAGAGAATTACTCTGGACGACTTTTACGGCGAAGGTCGCTATCCGCTTAGCAGACAAAAGCCTGAGCCATTCTGGGTCAAATCTCAGCAGCACCAGCACCTCGTTTGGGCCAATCACCCGTTCCGCAATCACGAAGACGTCAGGGTATGAGTGTCTTTTTGAAGCTGTTCTGATTGTTATTCGATTTTTTGTTCATCTGTTATACAATTACTCTCGATCACACGGTGAAATTCCTGCACTTTACTGATAGTTCTTTAGAAAAGTAACATTTACATCGCGATTTCTGTTCGTATTATTAAAACCAAGTGGTAATTGTTGAAGCGATTTTGGTACTCAAAATTTGTCATGGATATGTTGAGTATGTTTCAACTTGACCGTGGGGAAACCGGTACAAACTAGGGGGTTAATTCGGGTTTACTAACGGTCAAGTAAACAATATAAATGGAGAGGGATGAGGAGGGTGAGAATGCAGAGTCAGTACTTTAACGAGAATCAGCGATCACTCCAGACGAACAACAGGAAATAAAGTGCGACCAACCACTTAATAGTCAGCGCGCGATAAAAGTAAGAGGATTATATCACTCGCGCGCTCAGTGATTGGTTGGCTGTTTGTAAAATATCATTTTCGCTGGCTATCGTCCAAAAATATTGTTGGCAACTGTCCAAAAAATTTTGGCAACGGTCCAACAAGTATATTGCAGATTCGCCTGCTAGCAGACTCGGTGGTGCCGAGGTGGACGCGAACGGAGCGCCGCAAATACGCGCAGAATTTGCACGAGCGCGCTATGAATGGAATTGTTCCCGTGCCTTCCGGCATCGGCCTGAGCGAATACAAATTGCGCCCTCAAAGTTGAATTTGTATTTCTATCCCTCGTGTGTCGAGTGTGCGAAACCTTTCGTGATGTTTGTTTTATGATCAATGTTACCGTATTCGTTTTTTTATTAAGGACGCGTCTCTTTATGCTTTGTTTTTGTTTTTTATCGAGTTTTTGGAACAATTAGTGAGCTCTTTTTGACATTTATCAGATAAGTTGCAACTCAAGTAGTGCCAAACATTATATGTATGCAAAGTTTTGATCGTATCTGATTCATTTCTGAAATCAAAAATGACGCTGTCCTGATAAAGAAATTATATTAAAACGAATACGGTAATAAAAATATTGCTCTTAGTAAAACCTAGCGCACATCTAAACAGCGTTTACACAGTACATTAGCACATAAGCACATTGACATCAACTGCCGCTGCTACTTCCTTTCCTTAGTCGGCACGAGCTGATCGAGTTCCTTGCCATCGACGGCGGGAACTGGCATTCGCCCATCTTTGACTTCTTCGAGGCTGTCCGGCATTGGTTTTCCCTTTGTCTCAGGTAAGATTAGCACTGCTAGCACAATTGAGATCAAGCTGATTAGAGCTGCTCCCGCGTACGGCATCGGATGCCAAAACGTCTAAAGAATAGTTCACATTTTGCGGCGTTAGCGAGATTTTAAGACAAAAATTAGTTGGGTTAAAATTATCAATCGGTTATGTTGACTCCGAATCTATTGTTTATCGAAACTTTAATGAGCAAAAAATATGAAGATAGGAAATGTCGTAGGATGATGCTTTGGTTCTTGTGTAACATGTGAAATGGACTTGTATATTTTCTTGCTCACATTGTACGCAAAATTCATGAATTTCTTGTAGCATCAAAAATTTATGAAACCTTAACATCCTGCAAACTTTAAATTTTTACACTTTTCTACCATTAACGCTTGGTTCAATAAAAAGAAAATTCGGCGCAAAAATTCTATATCACTGATTGCATAATTTAATCCTATTTGGCTTTTTTACTTAAAACGCCCTTCAAGATTGACTAGAGTCGATGCGACTATTCCGACGTTCTTAATTTTTTTCAGTTTTTCATGCAAAACTGAGAATTATAATATTCGAAATGTGCACTTAGCAACTGCTTATCAGATGAGCAGAAAACTACAGACGAATATCAGTTCTTCAGCCATCGGATAAATTCGTCGACTTAAATTAGCTTCACGATAATTCAATAACAATAGCAGCAATGAACTCAAATGTGTGTTAACCTTTAGATAGATCAGTTGCGGCGCAAGTATGCTGCCCAGCATACTTGAAAGACTGAACGTATTCACAGCAATAGTTCGAATGACAGTTGGAAACAGCTCAACGGTGTACGTCTTATACGCCACCCACACCAGGCCTATTTCAACTGCGTATCCTGAAATTAATCCATAAAATATATCACCCTAACCAGTTTGTGTCGGCTTACCGAAGAGAGCTAAGCCAGAAGCTAATGCGTGCAGCTTGTCCCAATAGCCGGTGACGGAGATGACGATAATGGCGGAGAAGCACAAACAGACAACTCCTAAATGCAACATCGTGGTAATGATCGATGTTAAAGAGAACCAGTCATCGCAGACTCGCTATTTTCATGAAATCTCAGTTCGAGCTAATAATTAAATATAATATGTATTATTCAGCATGTTCAGCACAATATTGCCCTAATAGGCCAACCATAAAACACCTCTTTATGAAGGGTGCTTCGCCAAGTTCTCATGATCTTATCATGCTGTAAAATAATGAAACAAAGAAGGTAATAACATGCTTAACAACATGCCAAATAGTTTGTCATATTTTGGAAGAATTAACACGATAAAATTTGAAACCTCAGCCTGCAAAAACACATCGCCAGTGTGCAACTGTAGATGCTAATACCTTGCGCTCCAACGAGCAGCGGCTTTCGACCGAACCAGCTTGAATAGCGCTCCATAGCGATAGCGGCGAGGGGCGTCCACGAACGGAGGAGACCCATCAGGGCAATGTTGAGGAAGGGGGAGCCGGCCAAGTCCTGGATGTTCATGAGCAGCACTGTGGTGACCATGTTCATGCACATGCCCGTGGCTATCTGCGAAAGACAATAGAGGGCGAGTTTCTTTTGCGAGAATAAGTGGAAGATGTTGTAGTGGTGGTTGTGGGCGTGACTACCGAGGTCTATCCTCTTCATATCGTTCTCGGTATGTATGACGTTCGGTCGCCGATTCCAACGGGCAATTTTGTTGATCGATTTAGCCGCTTCGGCGTATTTGTGTTTCTGCACCGTCCAACGCGGACTCTCCTCGATGAACAGGAACATGACTAGCGCCGGCAAGGCGAGCAGATTCACGACGGCGTAGTGCAATCGCCAGTTGTGCGTCAAATAGGCCATCAGACCAGCGTACTGCAATCAATCGCAAGTGATATATTCGAGACAACTGATTACAATTACGAGAACTGATCAAAATCATCGCAATTCCTACATTAATAATAATAATGATGGCTTAATGAAAGCAGCCTCGGGTCGATGCGACCGTCTATCGAACAAGCTTACCACGTTGGCGATGGTGAACTGGAAGGCGAAACTCTGAACGAGGCGCCATTTCGACCCGACCGACTCCATGCATAGCGTGAACGAAGCTCCACCGTATGTGGGCAGGAGGAGCGACTTGACAATGTTGATGCCGAAGTAGATTTGCCAGTTGGGTGCAATGGCGATCAGCAGTCCGCCGAAGATCGATACACATAATCCGGCGATGGAAGGCCATTTCCTGCCCAGGTGGTCGGATAGATGACCGCTTACAAGGAATCCGACTGCGCCGACGATCGGAGAGACCGAAGCGAGTGTGGACAGTAAATGCGGCGGGTTGCACATCCACTCGAACTCTTCATACATCGACAGCCACGCGTTCTCTTTGGTCAAATTCTGGCAAGAGCGGATCGCCACGCAGGCTTCGGCCGAGTGCTTCGAAATGTTTTTCTTGTCGTACACAAAGGTATTGTTGTCGTCGGTGCAGCTGTACGTTGGAATCAGTCCTCCCAAGGCGTACAAGCCGCCGGCCATATTGGCCGCTTGCGAGAATGCGACGCACTGAATGGTGCACAAGATGAATACCTGGTACCAGCCATAGTTTTTTATCTTTTTAAACACCTGATCGAATGTCAGGTCGTTCTTCACCTCTTCTTGCTCTTCGTCAGCATCCATTGCAAAAGAATATCGATAATGTCAGCAGAAGCTGAAACGATACAATGGTTCAAGTCGCAGACATGAAGCGCCATTCTTTTTGTATCGAGCAATTGTCATCACGTTGCGATCACAAATCTGGTTTGACATTGTGCAATTTCATACAATTTTGATGACAAGCTTAACACCTAGAGTTCGCGCATAATTATAGTCTGAGTTTTACGCGCTGAAGTTTGATTACTGTGTAGAATACGAATGAAAATAAGTTTTATTATACAGCATGCAGTAGGAAGAGAAGTTGAATCGCGGTCGCTGCTATGTTCTCTTATCGTGCACAGCGTGAGTGCAAAGCATACAAGTCGAATTTACAATGAGGTGTTACAAGTGTGTTTGTTATGGGTTAGCACCACAGCTCACAAACATGAAGTGTGATTTTGTCAACGTTCGCTCGTATAGTACAGTAAATGACGTTTAATTGCAAACTGAAAAGAGTAATTACTGAATTGTTTAACTGTCAATGTGTCCGTTTTTGGGGAGAATGAGGTCGAGTTCTCTTTCGGAGCGAGCGTCGATTTTCAGTAGGCGTCCTTCCTTGATTTCTTCGAGGCTGTCCGGCATAGGTTGGCCCTTCGTCTCAGGCAATACGGCCACCCCGATTATTATCGATGCCAAGCTCATCACAGCCGCTCCTGCGTAAGGCATCGGGTGCCAATAGTACTGAAAAAATTAACACACTTTCTGTAAAAATGTTTTAATTTGCTCCAAACACCTCTTATGGACATTTTTTCATGCGCATTTCACCTTACGACTATGTGAGCCACACACTTTTCGTTATGGGAATGGAACCTGATGATTCATAGCTACTGAATATGTGCAGTTTTTGAAATTGGCCTAGGGGACAGTACATACCATTTATGATGAACTGCGGAAGGCGATCCACTAAAATCGAGGTGAAAATGAAAGCTTACCCTGAGATAAATCAGTTGAGGAGCGAGAGCCGTGCCGATATTGCTCGATAAGCTGAACGTGTTCAGCGCAATCGTTCTGATAACCGTTGGGAAAAGCTCAGTCGTGTACGTCTTGTACGCCACCCACACCAATCCAATCTCAACTCCATAGCCTGAATCATTCACAGTGGTATATCACTCTCAAGTTGTGCTAACTGACCGAACAGCGCCAGACCCGTCGCCAACCAATGCAACGTTTCCCAGTAGCCTGCCGTGTGAATTATGATCAAGCAGGTGAAACAAATACACACAGTAGCTGAAATAATAGCTTTTGATAGTGTACCAATGCTATTTATATCACACTGAAACAGGTTTGCTTATTATTTGGCACATCAACTAGACCGGAGTATTCGACATCTTGTCAACACTTCCAATTGCGTCTAATTTGATATTTAGAACAGTTTTCGGAATATATGATATAACTATTATAGTAGATTTATTACTAAAACGAAATCGGTTCGGTGCGCTCACGAACGCAACTTTTATAACTCGAGCTTGGACATAAAACATACTTGAGATATTCTAGAATTGTATCCGAAGTTTGTGGTAGGATTATCAAGAATGCCTTCTTATTCCTGACACACTTTGCATCGCAACTCACAGTTGCAATTGTTGTATGAAGTCTGCTGCTGAAAAGTGCGGAAGGACTCACCTTGCGAGCCAATCAAGAGCGGCTTTCGACCGAACCAGTTGGAATAGCGCTCCATGGCGATGGCGGCGAGCGGCACCCAGAGGCGCATAATGCCCATCAGAGCGACGTTAAGGAATGGCGAACCAGCCAAATCTTGCACATTGAACAATATCACATTGCCAACGGTGTTGATGCAAATGCCTGTTACTATCTGCGACACACAATAAATGGCAAGTTTCTTCTGCGAGAATAAGTGGTAGATGCTGTAGTTGTGGCGCTTTCCCTTACTGCTCAAATCGATGGCCTTCATGTCGGCTTCTGTGTATTTGATATGATCGCGTCCATTCCACCTCGCAATTTTGTTGATAGCTTGAGCGGCGTGGCGATACTTTTGTTTCTGCACGAGCCACCGCGGACTTTCCTCCGTCAACAACATCATCAGCACGCACGGAATGCCAACTCCGTTGACAACGATGTTGAAAATACGCCAGTGTCTCGTCAGATAGGCGCCTAGGCCGGCAAACTATAATCCATTCATCTGATTAAAACAACAATCTTGCAACAATCCTCAAAATTACGTACGATATATCCCAGCGACCACTGGAAAGCGAAACTTTGAATGAGGCGCCATTTTGTGCCGATCGATTCCATGCAGAGAGCAAAGGCGGCTCCATAGTAGATAGGTTGCGTGAGCTGGTTGATAAAATTAACGACCATGTAGAACTGCCAGTTGGGTGCGATGGCGCTGACCAAACCGCCAAGCACATTGACGCCAAGTCCGATGATTGTGAGCCATTTCCTGCCAAAGTGGTCGGAGATGTGTCCGCCAATTAGGAAGCCAGTAATGGCGGCGATCGGCATGATGCTCGCCATTGTGGGCATCAGGTAGGACGGCACGCACATCCACTGGAACTCTTCGTACATGGAGTACATGACGGAATCGACGGTGAGGTTGCGGCACGTCTTCACCATGATGCACGCCTCGTCAGCGTACTGCGTGATGTTGGATTTGTCGAAGACGACCGTTGTGCCATTGTCCGAACACGTGTACGTTGGAATCAAACCACCTAGGCTGAAGAAGCCACCGGCGGTCATCCCCGCTTGTGGAATGCAGGCATATTGCACCGTCAGCAAGAAGAATAGTTGGTACCAGCCATAGCTCTTTATTCGTTCGAAGATTTCGTCAAAGTTCAGCGGAAATCTCGATTGTCCTCGTTCTTTCATTTTTAGGATCTGAAGGCGACGATGTTTAGCTACAGGATTTTTTCGACTAGACGCCTTGCTCATGAAAGCTTTCTAATCTTTCAACTATCTATCTATACAAACAGTTTTGCATATCCTCCTGAAAATGATGATAAAAAGGCTGATTTCATGAAACTATTGCAATCGCAGAATTAGAATAGTTAAATGTTGTTAATGGCAGTCTGAAAGAACTATGTTGTCTAATGAGAAGGCTTGGCCTTCTACTCGACACTAAAGAGATAATGCAAAACTGTTCAGATGTAAAGATCAGTAACAGAGCTTCTAATCATAAATCCCCATATATGCTTCAATCTAGGTCGATAGTCGCTGAACAACACGATGCAAGGTCAGGTCAGATCAATTCTGTTTGTCGACTGATAAGAACGATCGGTTGTTGATCAACAACTGACAAATGGTAACACACTCAGCAGGACATCTTTCACCAACGGAATAACTGAAGAGTGAATCTCTCAGTTTCGGATTGCAGTGCCGCCGGGGTCCAACACCGTTCGACTAGTTATTTCTGAGTTGGTCGTGTCAAGTTTACGAGCGGTAAATTTTTGTTATGCCCCACAGGGCCTGGGTACCGTCTAAAACGTCACCGGTTGCGCGATTATTCGCGTTGTAATGACGGGACCCTTCTATCATCGAGACATGACGACGGCATTCTTCTGCATATCCAGTTTGCTGTTCAGCGAGACCAATCATTTGAAGTTTGGGTCAATAGTTGATGCTGTCGGGAGTAACTTTGCGTTCCTTCACACGCACGTGGTTCAAAATAATCTTCAATATACTGTTTCCAATGCAATATTGCATGGTCTAATGTCAGCGTGTACGCGGACAGTGTGCTACCGGAACTATGGTTGCGTAAATAGCGATCCTCTTCCCATCCGCCCCTCAAGACTATCATTCAAATTCATCACTGCAATAGAATGAGTCGCGGTTGCAACCAAGTGTGATCCAAGCCGAGAAAGATGGGAGATGGAATTGAACCAACAAGCGAGCAGCCAGCAGATCATGAGGTTACATGAGTGAATAATATCCCTATTACCGTGGATATCAATATGAATACGGAAAAAGATGCGGTCAAGGAAACAGTTCATACGGCAGTGCATAATTTTACTTCTACGGTCGCTACGGCCACCACCACGTCTCTGGCTGTTTCAAAAACGCCGAGTCTCCACAATAGAAGAAATTGTTGTGAACACAGTACTACGGCGAAACCCAAGTAGGACGGCCGAGTTGGCCATCAAGCGCCACCTACGCAACTGCTAGCGGTCCAGCTCAGATAAGAGCGGCCACCGACTATCCAAATCGAGACCCCTCACCGAGTCGACACAAGCCCTAATCATGGTCGCAGCCAATGGCTCATCTTCTACAGCTAACCAAGACTTTGTCACCGCGCATTAACCGCAGCGCTTGGAGTCCAGGTTAGGCCCTCAGTCTTGAGTCGCTCAAGCCACGTCATACGATCGACAAGCTGAGCAGCACAAAATGCAAGAGAAATATGCAGAGAACGCGTGGGCAACGGCGTTGACCACAAACACAAAATCGCCAGTCAGTTCAACCAGAGAGCAAAAGTGTACGCGGCGCAAGCACGGTTCAGCTGATTGGCAGATGGAATGACATTTGATTGGGCTGTCCGATTATAGTAGTGGCAATAATCGGATCCGTCATACTCATCGTATGTCAATTCATCGTTCCGAGTAACACTCCCGCACGACTCCCAGTTAATCTGATTGACACGTCGCGTCAAGGACTACCGGCGAACAAATAAACTCCTCAAGAATTGCATTGACCCACCTACGCTCCGAACTGACGTCTGCATCGACGGTCTCAAGAGCGCCAAGTTCTTTACTCGATTCGAGTACACCTCAGTTTTTCTTCTGTTTGTGCTTGATCCATCAACAAGGAACGTCATAGAATACATACGAGCACTATTATTGTATTCCCCATTAATGTACGAATAAATGCGATTGATAATTTGACTTACACAAAGGTCCTACCAGCGGCAACGCAACAGGAACAAGAGAGAGCGGATGTTATTCAGTTGCAGTATGGTGTGAGACTGCGACATTTGGAGGACAATCGGTCAAAATATGCGAATGAGAAAAGAATCAAGGAGTTCGCTCAAGCTAGCTTCAGAAGATATCTTTGTGCAAATGATCGTTTCTCACTTGTCGCTCTCCGCAACGATTTTCTCATTTTTCTCCCAACATAGCTAAAAATTTCATGTTTGTTCGCATGTTGTTAAACTGCGGAGAAGCTGGGCATTTTGTATTAATGTTTATGTATGTAAATAATGTGCACAACACTTTGATTAGCAACTTTGATGGTCAAATTAACTGAGTTGTAGATCGTTTAACGTTTCTCCAAAGCCATAGGACAATATACTTCGAGCATGAAAGAAGAGGGTTTTAAATTGAGCAGTGCAGAGCTGTTATGTGGTCAAATCATGGCGCGTCCTTTATTCGCGGCGATCGGTTACACAGTGCAATGACTGGAGAGTTTCACTGCTTTCGACCCATCGGTTTTGAGCTGTGAATATAAGCAAAAATAACATAAATTGTACCGTGGGAGCACCCACATGCCCAAATGGTTTTTTACGCGCAAAACTGTTAGTGTGTTACTCTCTAATCGCTCTTATCACACTCTTATTAGGCCGCACCACTGCAAAATGTGGAGTAAAGATCACGAGACTTGCACTGGTAAGACGACAGAAACAGTAAAATAGCCATTAAAAATTAGAGTTTGACCTTGACGTTGGTGATCAAAATATGCTGGTTTATACTGTCTCACGATCTTTGGTACATCGCGCATGGTTTGTGTACCACCAATAGCATGCGGTACATATGAATCTGTGAGCTGAGAGCAGTAAGCAATAGAGAGCTGCTTCGTAGAGAGGAATAACGCCTTAATGCATAGTGGTGGCGACTATAAGATATTGATACGACAGAAGAACAAATTAAATAGCGCTGCTTACAAAGTGATAAATGCTGAATTGACCCAAATCGTCAAAGGTTGCCTACAGCAGCTTTTCAGCTTCTATACCCTCTTGGGCACACATTTGTCAAATTTTAGATTTGAGGCTTGCAGTCTACAAGAAATGCTTACAGTACGAAAATCGACAAGGTCGCGTTAAATGAGTTACGACATTACTTTACAGCTAGTGTTTTGCACTGTCAGGTACTCACTGTCCTTCTGTCCTCTATCAGCAGCACTGCACTGCTGTTTTGATTCCCAAATCAGTTCGTATCTGATGGCGCGCCCAAATACGATGGAATAGCAAAGAGCAAAGTGACGTTTAACAGTGTAGCACTGATTAGGCGCTTTGCCTCTGACGTTAGTAGCGCGTGATAAAGTGCCATCTAATGCTGTATAAATATAGAGCAAGCGACTGGACGTTACAGTTCGACAAAAGCGGTCGCAAAAGAGCGCTGTTCAGTGAACTGCCCATAGGCGTGGTCCGCTAGTCGACGATGAACGTCTTCCTCGTCCTCGCGGCCTTTTTGGCCGTTTCGTTCGCCTTTCCCATCCAATATGAAATGTTCGAGGGGTAAACGATCACTCATTGTCACTTAAAGCAAACGTCAACCAATAATGTGCTTGCAGGCATCAAGTGCTGAGAATTGTTCCGCAAACAAAGGAGCAATTGGAGCACCTGCTGGCGATCGAATCGAGCGGGATCTTGGTAGGAGCAGCAGCATTCTGATAGAATTGGCAATTGTTATTTTAGGTTGACTTCTGGATCGAGCCGCGTCAAGTTGGTAAGGCGGCCCACTTGCGAGTTACCCCGCAGCAGCACGACGATGTTCTCGCGTATCTCAAAAAGCATGAAATGGAGCACACCATATACATCGAGAACCTTCGAACGTTGGTCATTTTGCTTTCATTCAAGGGGGAACTTCATTCACTCCTAGTTGCGGGTAGTACGCTGTCGATTGATGTCAGCTGTCCATGACAAAGCTGCGTAGCGGTCAGCTACTTGCAATTGAAAAGGATAACTTTTACAGTTGGGGGTGTATTTCATTGAAGTATTTTTACTATAACTATTGCAATTATAACGACAGGAAGTGGAGTGAATGGTCGATTGTTATGTGCGCGGGAGGATCAGCCCCGCGCGCGTCATAACAAATGTTTTGCACCAAAATTATTAGCTTAGTTTCCGAGTCGCGCAGGTAGAAAAAGTATTGATCTTCATTCTGGGTAGAGCTGCTAATCAATGACACCATCCATGCGACAAACTAAGCTAATACCCGCAGCAACACGTAGATCGCAACTGGTCATTCATCGCGTATGCCGCAAGTGTATTTGCAACAGTTTCGATTAAAATGATTTTCATGACAAGACAGCAGTCTATCATGTAGAGCTAACAAAAATGCTCGGTGTAATGCGCCCAGGAGTAAGTGGAGTTCAACTTAACCTCGACTCATTGATGCAATTTCAGCCTTGTCGAGCGCGAATCGAAAGAACTGGCCGAGCGAGTGCCATTCAACGCCGGAGACGATCCGAGCAAGATCACCCTCAATCAATATCACACCTTGGCTGATGTAAGTCGCAGTCAAAACAATTTTATACAATAGCCTTATCAAATTGCAGATTCTTGCCTACATGAACTCGGTAGCGACCGCTAATCCAACTCTCGCTAGCATCGTTAACATTGGCATGTCCTACCAAAAACAAGCTCTCACGGCGATTAAAGTATGGTTACGCTTCTATCGAGTGCAGTGCTCACGATAGTGATATTACAGATTGGCAATCCTGGTACGAATAAGCCAGCGGTCTGGATTGATGGAGGGATCCATGCTCGAGAATGGATCACAACCGCCACTGTCCTCTACATCATTAATGAGGCAAGCATTTACTGTCATTCACTCGGTTATTATGACAATTTTTCTATCTTTAACTGTGAAAAACTGTACACATCTTTGCTTCTTTGTGAAGCAGCTCACTTATCGTATGCTCCGAGATGGTAAAATTAAAATCATGAAGCAAAATCGTTTCGCTGAAAGAAATACTGTAGTCCAGTCTAGGCAGTTATGTCGTATTCAGTCTAAACTGCAATGAAAATTCTTTAACTCAGTCCGACCTCGCTTAGCTTTATACTAACATCCGTGCTTTTTTTCAAATGATTTAAAGAGTTGCCGTCGCGGTTTAGCGCAAAATAACTGCATATGCTGGATTACCGTATATCTTTCATTAAAAACCCATTGAAAATCATGATTTTCACATAAGCGTCTCGAAACATATGACACATGCAACTTAAAGATGTGAGTGACAGTATTTTCTGCTGTTAATGTACAAATTTAAGTCATCCTGTTTAGCTGACGACAAAACAGTCGCAGTACAGCAAACTCCTCAGCACCATCGACGTGTACTTGATGCCAGTTGTGAATGCTGACGGCTATACATACACATTTACGAATGACCGCATGTGGCGCAAGACCAGATCGGGCCCGCGATCGGGTTGCTACGGCGTCGATCCTAACCGCAACTGGAACTTCAAATGGGGAGGTAATGGCGATGAAAGACTATTCTTCGTACCTTTACAGGCTTATAAGTACCGTTGCTTGGAATCGAGAGGTTAAAATTAAAACCAGAATGATGACGCTTTGAAATTATATCGGTGCTTATGCAAATGCAAAAAAGTTACATTAGGCCTAAAATGTGAAGGTAGCTTTTTGTCTCGTTTCGATCTCGCCCGATCCACGCGTGCTTTTCTTGAAACTGAGTTGCCGTCGCGGTTTTAATCTTGCGCAACATTTTTGAATTTGCGCAATTACTTTGACACCACTATGCTGTAACAATAACATCTTGCTTTTTTCTGAGCTATTCGATCGCAAGTATACGATACCGACACGCCTGTTTGCGGTATACAGAATAGAATGCCGTTTGTACGCGCGCTGATACACTTCTCTTTCCTTAGTGGCCGGCTCGAGCAACAACCCGTGCAGCGAGACGTACGACGGTCCCAGTCCATTCTCGGAGGTCGAGCCGAAGCAAGTTGCCGACTTCCTCACAGCGAACAAGGCGAACCTGAAGGCCTACTTCAACCTGCACTCCTACAGCGAGGACTGGATGTACCCCTTCGGATGGGCCGCGCACACCTACCCCGCGGACGTGAACAAACTCGTGAGTCGCACAATTTCTGATAATGCGCCATTTCTATTTAATATTGTACGTTTTCCAAATCGAATTTGATGTCTTCCGAGTCAATGGGAAAATTTTTTGTACATAATTAATTCAAAAATAGTACAGGTCCATCGTAGTCGGAAAATAAGAGGGCTTTTTCTGTTTCGATAGTCTGGGGTATGTACTCTGACACAGATTTTGGACATTTGCATAGATTTCCTAAAGTAAAATATGCATTTTGAATTTGATTTTTAAAACGTTCGGTTCGATTTGGAAAGTGTCTGTCTTAAAATGAAAATGGTGTATGGAGCAAAACAAAAGCAAAATTTACGATTGGTTTAGAAAGCAATTTCTGCGCAAGCGGTCGCGGCGATTCAAGCAGTGAACGGCGAAAAGTTCCAGTACGGTTCGATTACCGACATCGTGTACCCAGCGTCGGGAAGTACGATCGACTTTACGAACGCTGTGCTAGGCATCGACTACTCGTTCGGCATGGAGTTGCGTCCGAACGGCGACGCCTCGAACGGCTTTGTATTGCCGCCGTCGCAGATCATCGCGGGCGCTTCGGAAACCTGGGCAGGCCTCCAGGTCGTCCTTAACGCAGTTGCCAATGGACAGTGATTCTTTCTGATCATTTGCACCGCATGTGATTTTATTCTTTCCAACAGAGCCGTTTATTGACAATTTATTCTGTATATCAATCAAATTACTATAATATATTACGATTCAATAAATCAGCTTCGCAGTCGACGCGTCGTGAAAGTCGGTTTACAATAGTCACTTACTTTATTGATGGAGCACTCTAAGATTGAGCCAGTAATTATCATAGCCTGTGGTCGCGACACAGCAAGACGTCGATTTCGTTAGTTAGCAACGGACAGGTGGTTTTCAAAATTAAGGAACAATTTTGCATTGATCGAGTGCGCGTCTCAACTTCATTTCCTCTTGTGCGATCTCCGCCTCCAAGGCAGTAACTGTAGCAATCCGTACAGTAAAACTGATATCTTTGTTTTTTCGGCCAGTAATCAATGTTTTGGTTACTCAGCGGGATTCTTTGGTTTAATTAAACAAGCTAAAATACCTTCGACGAGTTTTTTTCTGATTCGCTCAGTGCTTGACAGAAAACAAAGTATTCTATCGTTTGTAGGAGACGATGCTTTTTGTTTTGACATAATCCATAGCGGGATATTATTCTACGTAATGATTAGCGTAGGGAACGCAGAAGCTTAAATCAGGGCTGATTTATTTAAATTATACACCATAAATGAATTCGTATTTTAACATGCGTTGCGGCGCAACAAACGTAGTCGGCGGTAAAAGTGCCGTTGGGGACTGGTGCAGCTGCCGCTATTCGCTGTTTTTTGACTGTCGCTTCAGCAGCTATACACCGATTAGAAAGCGCGAGACTCGGCCACCTGCACACATCGCACTTTAGACTGTTGTAATCATTATAGCTATCTATTTACCGTAAACCACAGCTTGAAAAACCTGGCCACTGCCACGCCTGCGCTATGTGAACAGCAAACAATTTGTTGCTGACCGACCTATTTGCCGCGCTTATCTAATGGTAGCAGTCGGCCTTTCTCATTGTAAACTCAAGTACGTCTTCGTCCAGGTTTGCTACACATAATCTAACAATTCGCCCATGCAAACGATGTGCAGCCAGAAACGGTAGTCAGTTGAACTATCGTTTCGACAAAAACAAATAGCTTCTGACTCTTCCTAGCTCAGTTCTTAAATCTTCCGTGTATAACTGCGTCTAGGGATTGTGGTGGGGATTGTCCACGACTAATTACCACGACTCGACTTCCAAATCCCAGTCATTTTTCTCTTGGGAGTTTGGATTAGTTCCGGGATTGTATGTAAAGTGTGTTCGGCGCCTAGCTCTTGAGCCCTTAAATGACATAGATGCTAATTTAGTGCACAACTGAAATCCGTAAACAGAACGACTATCTCATGACCTGCTCCTGGACGTCTGCCAAGAGAAGCGAGATAATCGTTCCAGGGGGTTAAGGTGGGGGCAAGTTTGAAGACCAATAATAGTCTGGCGATGCGTCTTCTGGAATTTGTAACGATGCACATTGAGAAGGGCGGCCGAGAGTGCCACCTTGCTCCTTGAAGCGCTTTATAGCATCAAAGATGATCGATCAACGAGCATTAAAGAATTCCGCGATGTCTGATGAGCGTTTACACGAGCAAAGCAGTTTTACAATTGCCGCACGACTCAAATCCATTGTGGTATAGTAATTAGACGTGGTACCAAAAAATCGGCTTCTGCTCGCAACAGAGAAACATTTAGTGTTTCAAATGAAATATTATGTTCAATAAAAAATGTTCTCTCCGGAACTCATTTTGCTCTGCAAAAATGCTCCGAGCGATACTTGGTCACGCTATAATTAATCTTTAACTCATGGTGAACTTAGCAGATCATTCACAGATTTCGCAAAGACGTCTCATGTGCGTCACCAATGATCGTTTATTTATCAAACGACGTTAGAAACCATCTCATTGCGTCAAACCTTCAAGTGCAACTTGTACCGGTACTTACCCAACACAGTCCGGCGAATAATTATTGAACCACAAGGCTATCTTTGCACCTGTTTGCTCTACCATGATTCAGTTACCATGACGCACGCCATCACCTTTCTTGCACGAAGCCCGCAAAGTACCGAACAGATCAAAGTGTGGTCGATTATTGTGACAAATTGAGCGTATTATTATCGGAAATATTTTTACTTTGTACACGTACACATTGAGCGACGTCAGAGGTACAATCAAAAAAGCAGATGAATGGATAACAAGCGTGTATTACGCTATCGGAAATGATCGATTTGAGACCCCCAAGAAAGGATAACTTCTCTCTTCAAACGTCAGCACTCCACTGGGAACCGAGGCTATTTATTGCCGCAGCTGACGTAATATCCTGTTATTTAGGACTACCTGACGTAGTTTGGGCAGTGCAATTGCCGAAACCAAACAAATCAAATTCTTGGTAGACGGGGTGACTGCCGACGACATCGGCACGACGCATTCATCCGGGAAATCAACAAGCCACAAGTTTTGATGGGTGGGAGGGGGAAGCGACGCGGTGGGCGGGCGTGTGGGGGGAAATTGGAGGCGCTAGTAAAAGCGACCGATCAAAACTCAGGGAAGCGGCAGCGTAGGGTGGTGGTGACGTAGCGGCAACGAGCGCTTAGCGAAGCGGTAATCGGTCTAATTAGTGGCCAACGAAGACACGCGAGCGTGGTGAAGCGGCAGTAGCGGCGAAAGCGATCGGAGGCGGCCATTCGCTCCGCCCCGCACGGTGCCTCCTGGCTGTTCGCCTCGTCGCTCTGGCTTAGCGCGTTTAATGACCGCGCGAGCATGGCCGCAACTATATTGCCTCTGCTCCTACTCGTTATGATCGCTTTTCTTAACGCCAACGGTCTCCCTATCGCCGACTACGAAGCGACGCTCGAGCTCCAGCCGATTGGTAACAATCTTTTTTCTCCCTTAACTTTCTTAGCACTTTTCCCGCTCCGACGCAGGGTCAGCTTTTTGAGGCCTTCCTATAAAGACCCTCTGTCTCGACAAGTGCCTATGATCGGTCGGTTGTCGCATGCCAGACACCAGGGAGTTCCGATGCCGAGAATCTAACCCTAACCGTAACGGATGAAAATCTTAAATCCTACCACTAGACCTCAGCGGAACTTCTCCCTATCTCTTTTGTGAAAAATGAAACGTTTCAGAATCCGTACAGTATTTACCATACTACTATCGGCAACGACGCAACTCCCTCGGCTTCTCAAAAATTCATCGTAGCGGTTGGACCTGGCCGAACAACGACGACCGGACGGCGGCTATCAAATTTTACGTGCCGAAACGCTATTTGACTAGATCATTAATTGGCTGATCGATTTGTTAAATAAAGCACCGAGTTAAAGGAAGCACTGCGTTAATGGCGCACTCTGTGATGTATGAAGAAATTGTTGAGCTGAAAATAATGTAACTGAATGCAAATGTTATATTTCACTTCATACAAAGAGAGTACAGTAGTCGAGAACTGCGCTTAAAGTGCCAACGCACCGAGACGAAAGAGGATAGCACGTTTCGCCCGTGTAGAATTAAAAATGGAAAGCATAAATATAGTCTACCTCCACCAGCACATAGCAAGTACGTACAATAATAAATTCGAATCTTTTGCAACTCTATGAACAACAAGAACAACACAGCACGAAGGACAGCCGAACTGCGCGCAACGCCGTCGAAATATACAACGAGAGTACACGATGGACTGCAAAAGTAAGAACCACTTGATTTGCTCAGAACTTGACAATTTTCAACCAAGTTGGGCCAGTTGCACAATCATTTCTTAGTGTTATCTAATATCTAACAATACTAGGCGCTATTCTTCATAATTGACATAAAAGAATTACCCAATTAGGAACAGTTGGCTAAATGGTTGTGCTACCGGACGATTTTACAGGAGCTTTCGTCATAATTCGTCATCACTGCATTCAATTAAGAATGCAAGTACGATGAAACTGATTGCAGGTATGACGGACTATGATGAAAGACAATGTAATAGGGTGAAATCAAAGTTATCAACAAATCAGATGGTAAACACTTTGATCCATTTATACTCACAAATTAAGACGCGCTATTCGGCATGTTAAGCATGACATTTCCTTATAAGGTCATACGAACGTACGTTTTAATGAGGAGCAGTTTGGATCTTATTTTATGCCCTTTGATATAAGAGCATAAACTAGAGTCGTTATGATGTTTATAATGCCGAATAACCGCGTTACTTTCAAAGTATAAACGCGACCTTTCGTAGACCACCGTGTAC
Source organism: Plectus sambesii (assembly GCA_002796945.1). Lineage (NCBI taxonomy): Eukaryota > Metazoa > Nematoda > Chromadorea > Plectida > Plectidae > Plectus > Plectus sambesii. Next base: position 25,650 of record NIUQ01001878.1, read on the forward strand.
ACGCGAAAATATGGTAAAGACAAGCCTCGCGAAAGTATGAAACAATACTGAGTCCGGAAGTCTAAAATGACAATTGGAAGATTAGCGGAGACCGTACGAGCGCAAAAGAAAACAGAAAGAGAGAAAATGCATTCTTTATAACGACCGCAGTGAAACAAACAAAAACACACAACATTCGCTGTTTCCAGCAATGTCCATCGGCAGTATGAAACTCTAAATTAGTCATCATTTTCTATCAGTAACAAGAAATCTCGTCAGGCACCGTAGTTGACAAAAATGAGCTCGCTTTTCGGTGCTAAAAGACCGTTTTACACCAAGAATGATAGTAATTTCATGGGTTTTACATGCATAAATTGATAGAAAGTGTTATCGAGTTTCGCAGCAGGTTTGCCTTATTCAATCTAAGATTTCTGCTTGCTGATCGAAGAATTTTGACCAAATAAATGCCTGCGACCATAGCAACAAGTCGAGTAGAGAAGTATGAGAGTGAATTGCAGCAGAGTGAAAGTAAAAGAATCAAACCCTTATAAGATTAAAACCAAGGCGAGAAACTGTTCGCGGATGGACACACTAGGCCACAAATATCGACCGGTATG
>NIUQ01001879.1:0-26344 GCA_002796945.1 Plectus sambesii
CATCTCTATCAATAATAAGTGTATCATGAACATATCAAATTCAGTGCATGTAGTTAGCTGTAAGTTGCGAATAAGCGCTTCAATGGCTTATCACAGCTTCAATAGCTTATCACAGCTTCAGTAGCTTATCAGAGCTCCACAGCGAACTATTGACACAATCAATATTTTATTAAAGCCGTTTCACGTTTAAATATTTCTGCAAAGGATTGCGAGGTTTCCGAATCGATTGGTCACGTAAAGCCGGTTTCGATTTGTCGAGCAGATGAGCGGCTGGGTTGTATAAGCGATCTTTGCCATTCTTCTTGTTCATGGAATGCAGCTTGCGTTCAATAGCGTTGATTACACATTCGCGATCCTTTCTAAATTTCAGAGAGTGCTAAAGAAATTCTATGCAAAGAACAACGATGATAATCTCGTACCGCGTGGCTTTTTCACTCCTGGAAGGATCACTCTGAGAAGACGACGCACACGGCGCAGTCGCGTTGCTTGAATCTTTCTAATAAGTAAGCGCTATTTTGAAATATGTGCAAAATTGAAGATTTATTCCTACGGAAGGAGCGCTTTGATCTGGCGGTTTTCTATTGGAATAGCGAACAATCGTATTTCTCAAAGATTTGATGGCGCGTAATTGTGCAGGAAGGCCAGAGAACGCGGCGTGGGCTACAGAAGGACTGTCGTATTGAACTAAGGCGAAGCAGTATTGCTTTCCTGACGAGCTGGTTGGTATCAGCTCGAATTGTACCACATTGCCCCATTGGCGGCAAGCTGACAGCAAGCGGAACCTGAAATATGTTCAAATTAACGACGCCATTTATCGTTTAACAGCCGATGAGCAGTAAGTTCATGCCAAGTAGGGTAAGTGCTTCTTAACGGGGTCAAACACGTCGCTGACTGAACAAGGAGAAAATCACTTGTAAAAATGTACGCTTTGGTATTGATCTCCATGTTATGACTTTCCAAACCCTCATTCACTTCGAATTCATTTCGCCCAGGAGATGAATTTCAAGCTTTAGCCGAATCAGACCAAAATTAAGAAAGATATAAACAAGAAAGTGTTGTTTTGCATAGGGCGGGAGGTGTCGCCGATGCATGTCTTTCTGGACAGCGCGCTTTGCAACATGAAATCAATGCATTTGATCTCAGACACCGTGCGCATCTTAAGTAAGATAATTAAGTTTGCATCTCTATACGGCCTCGATAAAAGCATGCAAAACTTTTGGAAGTCAACTCAACGCGTGCTATTTCAACAATGCGTGTAATTTCATAAATTGTCAATACGCTGCCAGCTTACACGGCTCATTCAAAGCCCATGAGCGCTTTTTTTTGTCTGGGATTAGACTCTATTCGTAAAAATGAACACAAGCATAAAACATAAGCTCACTCTGACACGTGCGGAGGCAAGTTGCCGATATAAATGCGATCATTGCTGGTTGAACATTCCCCGAGCGCTGACATGATCCACTTTATGTTCAGTGTTATTTCGCAAACCGTTTCCTCGGGTTCAATATTCCAGTTCCGAAATCTCGTGCAGAAGTTCAGCTAGCGGCCGAAACAGCTCGGGTTCAATTCAAATCGAAATCGTCGACGAGGAAAAATTAAATAATGCAACTACTACAGTACTTCAAGACTACGTTGAAAAATGGTAGCGGACGGTATGACTGAATGCCCTGAAATGAGTTGCACCAGTCAACGGATCGGACGAAAAAGAAGTTCATGACTAACTTGACTTAGCCTCTAATATGGATAATAAGTAAGTATTAAAGGAAAGAAGTAAAAACTCGTTTAACACTCTTTTGATGCTCTTAACAGGTTAAAGTGGCAAATCGTTCTCTTTTATGAACCTTTTCTTCAGGAAATTATTTTCCGTTGCGCGAAACTTGATAGCTGGAACGGTGCAAACTTGAGAAAGTGAGCTGTTGTGAATTTCTTCGATCCACTTGGAACGTTGTTCAATTATGCAGGAAACTTCTCCGCCTAATGTTTACATCTGTTTTTGGTTTCAATTTCTATGATCTCGAATGTTAGTTCTTGTAAAAGTGCATACTGACATTTTTAGCCTTTCATATATATTAATTATTTGCTCTCCGATCACTGTTGAAAACGTCTTGCACAACTTAGATAACTCAACAACAAAGCATTGAACTGAAAGGCGAGGTTAGCGAATGAGATTTAGCTGGCATATCCAATTGTGTCCCATCCGTTTTAAGACGAGTCGCTCTCCGAGAAGCTCATCTTCTGCGACAGTCTGGCTGACCAGCACGGTTTCCGGCCGAAATTGCGTAATGCATCATGTGTAACAGCAGATTGCTATAGTTTAGTCATATAATTTGCACCGCATTGTTCAGATACAGTTCTCAACTTATTTACAAGTCACAATGGCCCTGAGCGCACTTAGGGTTCATACAGTCGCTCTTGCGTGAGCAAAACTGAAGTTCCGCATAGAACAAATATGTATGGGTCCTTGCTGTCTCAATTGCAAAGGCCGATGCGCCAACGATATTTTTAATTGTTGGTGTGTGCATATTACATGATAATTATGAAATTATCCTGGAGGACATAACAGATGAACAAGAGTTGAATCAAGTGCCATCATTTGTAAACACCAACGAGTAAAATCAACTTATTGCTTAGCTTCGTTTCCCCAACGGCGCTTTGTCAGGCGCGGCTCACCTTAAAATTTTTCAACTGTCTCTTCCAGTAGGCGTACCACAAGCGTTCGAGCAAGCATATGACGATCGATAGGGTGGCGCCGCCGGCCCAGAGAAAGAATCCCGGTGAGAGATCCATGACCTTCAAGCTATCTGGCTCCCCTCCTTGGGGCTTCGTGTCGCCTCTCGGATAGTAACGCGGAACCCAGTATGTATCCCATTTGTCCAACCCGTAAAACTTCAAAATAATCTCATTGACAACCTCCATGAAGCGCGCTTTCGTCGACTTCGAGAACACTAGCGCTTTGAAGCCGAGATTCTGAGAAAGTTCGGGGACATTTATCCTAAATCCAGCTATTTACGGTTTCTCAATGGAATTAACAAAAAAGTACCTTTCCAGCACGCACGAAGTGTCTTCTTCTTTGAAAATACGAAATATTTCGCCATAAAAGATGGTGTGCGAGTCAGAGCAGAGAAGCTCCGTGATATTTTTATATTCAGCTAGAATAATGGGATTTGGATTGGTTTTGGGATAGAGAGTTCGATTGAGTTCGTCGCTAAGAACAGCATAGTGGTCGACGATTAATGTCGTCGCCCCAGTCATCAGCTTCCTCTGAATGTCGGCCAGCCTGATCTCTGCCACGTTGGCCAATGCGTAGCGCTGACCTCTGAAGCCCGAATAGTACGAGATGAATATCAGGACGAAGCCGAGCACATAAAGCGGATTTGAGTTCTTCGTTGTCGGCGCCGAGAAAACCGATTGCTCAATTGCCGACCAGAATCCTCCCGGCAGCTGGCGAGGGTATTCTCGTAGCACTCTCTTCCAGTTCCTTTCATTATTCGCTTTTCGAAAAGTTCTGAACGCCGCCTGAACAAGACCCAAGCCAAGCAGAAGGAGAATCCATAAATATATCCAATAGGATTGGTAGACGAAATAGTTGGGGGGTTTGCTGCGTTCGAGTGGCACGCCGGTAACAAAGCCAACTTCTTCGGGTTGAACTGGCAAGGAGAATTTGAAATCGACAATCGCATCTGGCGTCATTGGCATAAGTTCGACGGAAGCGTTCAGTACGCCAGCCTCGATCATACCCAGCATTCCGTCCCAGTCCGCACTGCTCATATCCTCATCTCCATAAATCTCCGCTTTCACCATTTCTACGCGTAGTTTGGCCTGTCGAGCAATCGTCTTCCATATTTCCACGTTGAAGCCTGGCTTGCAGAGGGTTGACCACCAGTTTCGCGGCTCGGTGCCGCACGGATTCAAAGTTGGATACACCAGTCGAACGTAGCCGAGGCGAACTTGTTCCATTTAACAAGGCGGACACATTGTTAAATGCAGCCGTTCCTAGACTCGCATGCGTACTTCACGCGATATGATCCGCGCATGTTACGCTGGTCCAGAGCTGGTTAGCTGGCTTACTGGCTCCGGAAGTGGTTGACAAAAGAGCACTGAGGCCAAGTTTATTCAAGAAGCTCGAGTGTCATTCGAGATGTGGGCGGCCTATTCCCGACTGAAGCGAGAACAGACAAGCTAAGAGCTGTCGTCAAGCGACGCAAAGGGGATTCGATTTTCTATTTCGCAAGTTTGTGCCGTCAAGCCATCTGTACCGCCGAACTACGCAAATATTCGACGTCACAAATGACGGTGCAATGTGTGAGAGATCTTGCCTGGGTGAAATGGGAGCAATTTAATTTTTTTCAAGGACCTGTAAATTCTTGGCGTGTAATAGGGATGGAGGATTCCCCGTTCACAAAGTGTTCTTCTGCCCTCGACCTAAAAACTCTGGATTTTATCTCTCTTCGAAATTGACATTGAATCCAAGTTAACCATACAATTTTGGAAGTTCTTTTGATGAATGCAAACTAAAAGGAGTGTTTAAATGCACCAAAGCTACTCAGCCGAAAGCCGATGTCGACGAGGGTGACAACGAAACTTCATGATCGACAAGGATAAGCCGCATGACTGGCCGATGTTCTTTACTGGTATAGGAAAGAGTAGAATGTTACGCTGTCGTCTGATGGCGTGTAAGTCGGTGAAAAGATTTTATTTACTGACTGACCCTGTTGAATGATATACAGCCGAAAATTTGCAAAAGACGGAAGATGATCATAGAATGAAGATCGGAGGGAGAATAAACTCATATCGTACTCGTCAGACTTCGCTTACTTTCGACTCTGGCTATGCCGAGCGTGATAAAGTCGAGAAAATTTTACAATCAAGCGATAGAGAGATACTGTTACAGTAGCGCTTCGTTCTTTTATACACGGGATGGATGAGCCGCGCCGCCCTTAAGATGCTTGCCAAAGATGAAATGTTGCAGGCACTTGATGAATCGGAGGCCTTTGGTGTCGTCGAACTCGTCGCAGCGAGGCTGCAGGCTGAAGACGAACTGCGAGGCGCCGGTGCACTTGGTGCTCGCGCGGTAGACGGCCTTCGGGCCGGTGACGCAGTCGTACACGCCCGCGTTGTTACCCCCGCAGTCGACGAGCACTCGATCCTGGCACTGGTTCGTTCCTTCGATGCCCGGCGGCAATGGTCCCTTGGCTGACGCTGCGGCCGCTGGAGCTGCAGCCGCTGGCGCTGCGGCCGCCGCCGCTGGCTCTGCTGCTGTGCCGTTTGCATCGCGTTTGTCGCGAATTTCTAAATCAATCAATTAAACTGATCACATTACTTCAGTTGCAACATGACAGCGTAGTTTGTCCGATTCGCATCCAAGGTGTCGACCAATCATATATTGGCGTGTAATTTTAGATTAAAGTCAGCCATATCAAATACCGGCCGAAATTCCTTTGTACTCTTCGAGTTATTGTAACAGGATTCAAATTAAGCAGCAGTACAGAGAGTTTGTAGCGGCAGCATACCTCCATCAACGACTTCGACTTCATGAACGGGCATTGAAAGGCAGTTGTCGATGTTCGATTGACCGAACATGTGAACGGCCAAATGATGATCGTAGCTCTTCGGTGAAATACGCAGCGCCACTCCGTCAGTGTTCTTAAAATCGCGCACTTTGAATATGAAACAAACGCTAGATCGGGTATTTTGCAAGCGTTACCACTTCCGCCGGATTGCGCAAGATCAAGCACTTGTTGGCTGCGGCAGCTCGAATGACGGTGATTTTCTGAAAAATGAGCGATTCGCTTGGCAAAATGTTGTGCGGCGCAAACGACTGACCCTCTCACTGTCGTGAAACTTTTGCATGAACTCCGCCTGCCCGTCGGCCATTTCGAGAGGGTTATCAATCACGCACGTCGGCGTCCCCATCATGGCCAACGTCGACAGAACGGTCACTCCGACGACGGCGCATGTCCACAGGCCTACGGCCACGAGATGTTTGGTTTCCTGAAATAGAAACCTGATCTATGCCAGCAAGAAGACGACGACGAGACTGGTGAAACTAGCCAGTCCGAAAATAGCAATATCGCCGCCTTCGATTAACCAATACCATGTTGGACGAGTTGCACAGCTGACAGTTGCCAATTCTCGACGCTCCACTTCCCGCACAGCGAAAGGCGACAAACAATTGAGCCACAGCGGTCTGCGCATTGCGTTATATGCGAAGCAAAAAGTATTTTGGTGATAGCCGACGATGCGAGGAGAAGTAGTGGCCGACTGGTTCAGGGCCGAATCGAGTCTGGCTAATTGATGAGACAGAAGTGAAAGTGGAGCATCAATGAGCGTCTCAAAGAGGCCTGCGTCGTCAATTCTCAACCATCCGAACAATCGGCCGTCATCGACTCTACGTAACCGGTGGCCGCATCGCATGCCGACCGTGTTTAGACTTATAACAACTGGCATTCAACAATAATACAATTAGTTGCGCTCCGACGGCGATCTCCGCTGACACCCCCTGATGGTTGGTGACGAATTCTCGGCTGCGAATAGTGAACCGGCATGATTGACACCTGACATGATCGCAACGCTCCGTTGAGCACACTCGCCGACGCGATTAATAACAAATATAGCGTCATGCACCCAGTATTTGGCCGTGCACTTTCATAACAAATTTTTGAACCTTGCGTTTATTAATCGTTGATCGGAGGCAGTTCTCGTGTGAATGATAGAGGTAGAGAGATTGTTTGTTGCTGTTTCGAGCTCTATTTGTCTCACGGGTGGCGACAACAGTCGGGCAAGCCATTGTACACAACATGCATATTTCGTCAAAAGCGTTGCTTTCGATTTGTTCTACGGTCTCAGTAGAATAAATTGGCAAACATAATTTCAAAGTTATCTCTTCTGCTTTCAATTTTGCATGCATTCTTTTTTCAATGAGGGCGTGTTCAAGTTGGTCTCTTGATCTTTTGAATGTCTTTTAAGCAGCTCTTTGCGAAGGTCAAAGAACGAAAGTTTGAAGTGCAATTGAGGCACGACGACGAGCAAAGAGAGAGAGAGAGAGAGTTGGGTGAATTGGAACAACCAGTCAGTTGGGCCTCTTTCGATCTGAAGTAGTACCAGGGCCGCATTGTTGTGTAAGGAGGCTCAAAAATTACACTTTCATGACACATTCCTTTTACTACAAGTCACTTGAAAGAGCATGCATATTTGAACTTTTGCAAGTAACAAACAAATTCAGGCAGTGTCACATAATCTTTCGGGGGGAGGGGGGATTTACCGGCGCGCGGCTCATCCTTGCGCAAAATGCAGTGGGAAGAGGACGTAGTGAAGATAAGCTACAGCAACTCTATTGTAAGGACACAACAGTCAATCTCATATCATAATATCGACAGTGTGACAAGCTCGTACATCGTGGCAATCACTACGGTAAAACTAAATGACGCGCGATCACAAATGAAAAGGAGAGGGGAGAGAGGGTTTAGCAGCGGAGGCCTTCCTTGCGTCGCTGCAGGCAGATCTTCCATTGCTGCTGGGCGATCTTCAGCATACGGCCAGGTGGCTTGGTCATGTAAATCTTGAACTGAGTGGGGGAAACGCACTCCTGCGCCATCTTGATGACTCCGTTGATCCAGGTGTAGCAAGTCTGCACCTCGCCGACGCCCTGACCCTTGCCGCAGTCGAGAATGAGATCAACGCAACGGGGCTCGCGCTGTTCGAGTGGGAGATCGAGGCCGCTGGGGCGGTGGGCGAAGATGCCGACTCCGGGCTTGCCGGCGGTGGGCTTGGCTCCTTCGCTGGCATGGCTAGCGGCGACCGGGGCTGGGGCTGCTGGTCCGGCGGCTCCGGCGGCTGCGGCGGGTGCGGCGGCTGGGGCGGCGGCGGCGTCGGCGTGGCCGGCTTCGGCACCATCGGCCTCACGCTTCCTGCGCGCTTTCTCGACTGAAATAATTGCAAACACGTTATTTCCCGTGCACGATCGCGAGCCTCATGGTGTGATGCGTGTAAAGTAAGCGGATAAAAGTGAGAACTCGTTCTGCCAATTAGGAAGAGACCAGAACCGAGGGTTCCCAGGAAANGATCGCGAGCCTCATGGTGTGATGCGTGTAAAGTAAGCGGATAAAAGTGAGAACTCGTTCTGCCAATTAGGAAGAGACCAGAAGCGAGGGTTCGCAGGAAAATTCGATCATCGGCTGATGACGTCGACTGCAGCCGAAAGCGACGAACGCCAGACAGACAGAGAAGATGGGCGTAACTCGCATTCCATCGCGTTTTTCCCGGTTTCGCCACCAGACGACCCGCGGCCTAACATGCGAGCAATTCGACTCATAAAAGCGAGTTGTTCACTTCGCGCCTTTGTGTTTTGCGCGATGATACATGGCAAGGACAGGGGGAAGAGATGCATCATCGTTGGGAACACCTTCGCCGGAGGGAGGCGTTTGCGTGAGCATCAAGTTAAAAAGTAATCGAGCGACCCAGACCATCTGCGCAAACAAGAAAACTTGCTCATTGCTCACCTTGCATGGGGTCGCGGAGCAAGAAGGTGCTCTGGTGACGGCAGAACTCAACGGCATCTGGTCCGGCCATGCCTTCGATAACGTTCTCGCTCAGAGGCTCGTTGACCAGCTCAAGCGGGCGACCGGCGGCCGTCGTCTGCAACGATTTCTGTTGCATAAATTTCGCTAACAAAGCAAAAAATTTCAACTAATTAAAATTTTTCCTCAGCGGCGCAGACTGTTCAAAAGGTACAGTAACAAGTAAAATGTACACGCGAAAATACGGTAAAAGATTCATTTGCTCGACAAAGCAAATTACGACTTGAACTCTTACCTCTTCGGATGCAATCGGCATCAGGTAGCAACGGTTCTTCGAGTGCAATCGAACGACGGTCATACCCTGCAACAGATCTCTTTGATGCGCGCTATGCAGAATTGTATGCAAATAGCTGTAATTTGAGCAGTAATCGAACGTTTTTTACAGAAATTTTTGCTTTGAACAGCATAAAAACGACTCATATGCTGTTTTCATAAGCAGGTAATCAGAAATGCTACTTACCTTCTCCTCAATGTTGAATCGTTCCGTATCATCCCACTGTGGCTCCTGAATTGTAAGAAGGGACATTAAGAAAAGAAATAAGATAGTCTTCAGTAATAGTGGCACTTACCTCCTTGGGGAAAGAAAGTCGGGCGCTGCTCACGTCAACCTGGCCGCAGACGCGCTCCGGATAGAAGCTACTGGCAATGAATAGAGTAGCGATAGACGAAAAGGCGGCGAGAGCAACTACTGCTACTACAGTAATACAAAGCCGATTCGAGCTCTGAAAGAAATTTAAAAATTATTTTGCACACCGAATCAACACCAGTGCACACCATACAGGCAGCGCTTTGACTGAGAGCAAACAGAGCAGAAATCAAAAAATCAAGCAAGGGAAGGACTAGAGTGCAACGATAAACTTAAAAAAGGAGGGGGTCGTTTTTGGGTTGGTCTTAGTTACAGAAGGCTTTTCACAAAGACAGAAGAAATCTTCGACGTCTCTGTCTAAGCGCTGATGTTTGGTACAGACATTGAATACGAACCGATTTCTCCATGGCAGAGAGCAGGCGTGAAAGATGGCAACAGTGAGCGGGTACGAATAGCGAACGGCGACGGTCGATGGGGCTTTATCGAGTGGGGCCAAGCGCCCGGGGCGGCGCATTCCTTCACTGTCACGTACGATCGGTGTTAAATTATCGGCGACCGGTTCCTCGAAGACGCGCGTAGTCAAGCGTCGCTTCGGCCACGCTTCTCTCTCAGGAGACATCTCTGTCATGCCGGCACCACGCATCGCAAATCCGCGTCAACTGATCGCCGCTGCCACTGGTCAGCGAGAGTCACCACTCCGCCCAAAGCGGTGGGCGGCGGCCGACTTTTGATCGTGTTGATCGGTCAGTGTCGTCCATCAACGAGCGTCCGTATCTCGCGCAGGACATTTCCTTCTTGAAACGGCCATCGATGGTTTCAATCGAAACCTGACTGACCACATCGCCCTTGACGTCTGTCGTTGTGTTTGTTTACGGGATTCCACTTCGCTGTCACGCTCTGGAATGTCGTCTTTTCTCTAGAACACTCCGAGTACTCACGGTGCATGCCTCCTCCACTCGACAAAAGAAGCAGAAAAACGGCCAATACATTCAATAGACTCAACCTAATTGTAGTGAGAATCAACTCCGCAGTTGGGGGCAGTGTTACAATGACAATTTCTCTTGCGCATGATGTCAAATTTTTACAAAGCGTGCATGTGTTCAAGTTATTTTAAATGACATCGGTTATTGTGTGCATGGTAATGCTATATCGATGAAATGCGTTCTATACTCGACTTGCAATGACCAAGCAACAGCTGTCACTTCAAACAAATCATCTCCGCTTCGATACGATCGGTAGCGAACACGACCAGAAAACACTAATGCGATTTTCAGCGGCAGCTACGGCAATGGCAAAGTGTCACATTACTAAGTGGCGTTTAATGAATTGCCCCTCGAGTAACGGGAGCATCAGAGCGAACGGCGATCAGGTGGGTAGCGGCGGGGTGGAGCATCCGATGGCATAGACCGATACGCCGACGGAACAAACAGAACCAGTCGTTGGACGCGTGACAACATTGCTCTTAGCCCTGCTCCATATATCTCACCCTGCTCCACATAACTTACACTAGCAAGCGACAAATCAACTGTGACACGAACCGCGCACATTTGCAGGTGTTCCACTGCCGCAAACCTGCCATTAACACCGCAAACCTGACATCGACGCCGTCAACATCAAGCTCACACGGGCCGGCGGCGTGCCAAACCGGCCGTAAACAGGATTGCCCGCTTAATACACTGTCGCAAGAGATCAACTTTTTCATTCGAAAAAACACGCCACATTTGTACACAGCACATCTGTTGTAATCGTCCAATAGGTTCGTAGCGAGTTTTAACGAACGATGAGCGATGAGTGTAAATTTACAAAACGAGCAAAAAATGAATAGTTGCGATCCTAAACACAATTACAAGAGAAACGATGTGCGGAAAAAGGTTGAGTACACGTAGGACGTATACGCGAATTGAAGGACGACTTTGCAAGAGTACCGTACAATTTCCGCGCCTCTTCCTGATCTTTGACATGTAATTCGCGTCTGCACGCGAACTTTGCGCACGAATTACTACACGCACAAGTATGCGAATATTCGCATTGTCGGATGATGCCGTCGATGCTCGCAGAGCAGCCACGAGCAAATATTCAATCAAAGGTAGTAAAAGGCGCAAGAGGTATACAGTATTGTGGCAAAGGCGGTCTCCAATTGGAGTATAGGAACGGGAAGAGGATCACTTCTTGCCGAAAAAGCTGCTTATCTTGGTCTGGCTGGGGACGGCGGCCTGCTTGCCGGAGCGTTTCTTTGGCGCCTCTTGCACCTGACGAAGCGCTTTCTCCGGCTCTGCCGCCTTTGTTCGTGTTTCCACCGTATTCTCCACCGCATTCTCCACCACCACCGCCTTTGTCACTTCTTTTGTCACTGAAAGATCATAGTGGATCAACTGGCGGCCAATCATGAAGCAGAAAGGAATTTTTTATAAAATCGTGGATGCTGCTGTAAAGTGGGACTTTGTTTTTTCGTATGGTAGCGCGGTGCGGTTCAGTACGGTCCCCGCAGTTGTCAAGATGAATTATATTTTTCTCGGAAACTGCTGAAGTTACCACATCGCGCCGTGCCGCTTCATATCACATCATATCACATCGCATCGACAACCCGCAGTTTTAACCCCGCCTGATTATCGGAGAAACTCGAAACGAACTGTCGATAAAACTACATGTCATAATCTATTACTAGTATATTGTTTCTAACAGCACGATCGCCTCCATTAGTTCACAATTTCATACGGAATGATTAAAATAAAGCACTACCGATCGCATATTAAGCATAAACGCTGATAGATAAAATTATGAAACTATTAATCGGCGCAAAGGAAAGCGTTGCAGCAGACGATATCGTCGCTGCAATACCTCATCTTTAAAATGCATTCTTCAGGTAGGAGAAAAAACATCAGCACCTATCATCATTAAACGCAGACTTGGAAAAACGCGTGCGAAAAAGAAACTGACCAAGGAATCCTTGAGCGTCTTTGAAAGTCTCGGCAAGGTGTTGCTGAACGACGACCTTCTTCGGGGGAGTGGGGACGGCCTTCTTCGGAGGAGTTGGGACAAAATCGTCGTCGTCACTTTCGATGGAATTCTTGGCGACGCTCTTGCGCGGTGACCGGCGAAGCGGTCGCTTCGCCGGCGGACTCTCAGATCTGTCACGTTCGGGGCTCGACGAAGAGAAGATGTCGTTCGGCGAGCTACTCGTTGAGAACATGTCCTTTATTGAACCAGAAGAAAACATGTCTTTCGTTGAGTCTTGGGCTGAACAATTAAACAAATATTCAGTTCGACAGTTAGAGCAACTGAGTTCAAGTGCTTCTTAAAGGGAACAGCTGATATCGAAAAGAGATGTTATGTGAAAAGTGCACATTCAAATGGCTATCCATTAAACTGCCAAAAAATTCAGTCAATACGCGCATAAATCGACACACAGAAGTATGCTCAAAATTCTTCGATCAGCAGGAAGCCGCATGGCGAGCCATATACAGTTTCCGGCCAAGATTAGCTCTCAAGGCGTCTCTTTTCGCACAACTTTTGAAGAGGCTTGCCTGATTCAGACATCATGTATGTTCTTATCGGCGAAAGAATTGCGACAGTATACTTACACGCACTAGTCGCTGTCTTAGCGGTCGATTCCTCATGTAGTCCGTCGGCCGTTTCTTCATCGTCATCCCCATCCGACTCTGAATCGATGCGAATCCGTCGTTTCTTGTTCGCTTCATTTTTCACCTTAGCTTTTTTCGCTTTCGGAGCTTCCTTCTTGCTAAAAAAAGGACTGAATGCACAGCAATGCTAATATTGCGATAAGTGGGAGCAAAAAAATAACGTATTTAATATTCAGACACTAATTAGATATAGATTTTGCTTCCTGATGTTCGTCTGAAACGATCACTCATTCCCCATAGAGTACCGACTCTGTGTTATAACCCTCCTCGATTTAAATTGTTCACTGGACCGTTTGTGAACCCGAATAGGGCCCCATGTCTGTACCAGTTTCCCCACACGACCAAGTCGCAAAATCATGCAAAAATTTAAATATCGTACTCAGGCGAAGCAGTCGGTCGCTTTTCGCTTCGAACTGGCTTTGCTTTTGCTGCGGGTGGCTCCTGAAACGGAAACATTTATGGATTGTGTAATATACTCCACATCAAAACGAGACCTGAGCGCTAATTCTAAAGTTTACCGGTAAATCAATAGTTTTTACAACCACACCAATTACCATTTTCACCACTTTATGCGGCGGGTCAAGCAAGTTATTAATCTTTCGCTACATGCTCAAGAAATTTCGCGCGGATCTCTTTTTGGTGTACACCACTGTACAGTTAAAGTGGCTATTCAACAACACAATATATCATTTCTACTTGAATAAAGATACTTTCAAAATCAAATTGTATGCTTTACTGAATTAGTTTCATAAAAAACATCCTCTCTAATTTGGAAGGTGTGTTCATAAGAGCGAAACTGGTAAAAAGTAGAACAGGTTTATACCGGTTTCGCTTATACCGACAATTTTGGACGATCGCAGAGCGTATCTTCCCATACAATCAAGTTCGTTTATACCGGTATTTCGTTTACACCGGTAATTTTGGCCGGTCCCCCAAGTACCGGTATATTCGAATTTCAGCGCATATCAGTCAATCTTCAATGAAGAACCAACCTCGTCTTTGCTGACGGTAGGTTTTTCCAATGGTGGCAGCGGTTTGTTCTTCGCAAAGGCGGCGCTCAGAGAAGACTGCTTTGCTACCGGCGGTCGAACTGTGGTCTTCGCTTTTGTTTCGCTCGCCTGCAATTGACGATGATTACATAGAGTTAAAAGCACATACTACGCAATGCAAACTGATACATGTTTTCATGCGCACATATATTTCATTTAAGTGCTCTTATAACAATATAGAGAAATGGTGAAATGCGGATTGATCGAGGCATACATGTAGTCAAAATGTTTCGATCCGTAACGCGAAATCTCGCCAGGCACCGTAATTGGCAAAGATGAGCTCGCTTTTCGGTGCTTGAACACCATGTTTCACCAAGCATGAAAGTTATTTCTTAGTTTTTACGCGCGTAAATTGATGAGTAAGATTGATAGAAAAAAGCGCTATCGATTGTCCAAGCAGTTCCCTGATTCAATCTAAGATTTCTTGTTACTGATCGTCAAATTTAGATTATAAAAACACCAACCTGTTTTTCGACTTTGACGACGGCAGCGACGATGGATTCCTCATCGGAAGAGGACCACAACAGAGGAGTGACACTACGAGCACGACGTCCTTCCTCGGCCAATTGCGTACATCGCACCATGCTGTTGGCGGCGTCCTGGTCCGCATACTCCTCTTCATCCGCCTTGTCGATGCCGTACAGAATGTTCAGATTCTGCAATTAGCGCATTATCATCATCTTTCCTCACCGTTGCTATGTTATGTATGTTATGATGTAAATTATTGTATTCTCAGCTCTTCCGCAGGTATTTAGGTCCCGATGTTGGTGGGACTCAACGGGATGTGCTTAATCAGCGATCAACGTCCTAACAATCCACTAATGCAACAGAGCAATCGGAATCCAACCACGAGACGGGCGAACAGTTATTTAACTGATCAATGAATCTTAGTCGATCACTGTGACTGCGCGGTGTAACGCAAATGTGTTAATATGAATCTTGACGAATTTCCACTCCCTCAATTTTGGTGTATAACATTTGTAAAAGTACTGTAGCCTGAAGTTAGGCTCGTGAGGCGGTGGCTCCCCTAAACGCTCTCCGGCCTAACGGCTTTAGCGAGAATAAGAATACAATTTACCCTGACGACAGACGTTTGAAGGCTGTAGATATCACAAGAGATGACTTTTTCGAAGGTGGACTTGGTTGTCTCCAGTTTATCCTCTCTGACGAGCATCACTCTTCGCGCTCGGCTTCCGTTGGCTTTCAGGTGTCCAATAAGAGAGTAGACGGCATTGAGCTGATCGCCGTCTTTTCGCTCGTTGTACAGTTCTCTCATCGTCCTAAATTCATTTTCATATATTTAGTCATAAATTCTTATTCATACCCTTGATCGTCCAAATTTATTGTAATAAACTCCAATTCATGTCGTTCATAGTTACAATCGGTTTTTTCACATTCTCTTTCACATTCCTCAGTGATATACATTGTATATTCTCATAATATGTTGCCTTTAAAGACGTGCAAGCGCGAAAAAATGAAAGAATAAAGCAGAAAGCGCATGGCTTACTTGATTGCTTCGACGCATGATACATTGCCGCGTCGACTCAAGTACATGTAGGTGACAATACGCTTCTCATCGAAAAGCGCTTCTTTCAGCAACGTTGCCAAAGTCGCCATCTTTCCGCTGCAGTGATTAAATCCACCAACTGTTTCAAAACACACTCACACACAACAAACATATCTGAACACAAATCGGTTGCTATATTGGCGACTTGCCAATCGTTTATACGTCATTGTCCGACATTGAAAAAGAGTATCCGAGACTTCATGTGAATAATTTACTCGTCGATGATAGTGGGTGAAAAGAGGCCACGCATGCAATTGATATAATCTGATTTCGCCAACGTACAATTAGACTTTTGACTGCGCAGAGCAACTCGACTGGCCGGAATCGAATTAAAGGCTAACGCGCAGCCCTTAATAAAATATACTGTATTTTAAGACACTGCGTACAGCAAGCGAAGAGCAAAGACATAACTTGTTATTAACCAATAGAGTTAGCCGAGCGCAATGGCCTTTCATTTCTGTACACAAACGCTCGGAGACTATCACATGGTAGATGACAAAATCAGAAACAGCGGGACCGATTGTCCTAAAGCAGATATCAGAACGGGAACAGGGAGATGAAACGTTATTTGTCGGCGGCTCAATGATAAACAACCATTGTATCACACGAATTCGGTTAACTTAATTGGCGAAAGACGCTACTACTTTGCGAATACAATTAAATTACGGACCCGAAAAAGCCGCAAAGTGTAGCACCTCGGGATCCAATCAAAAGCAAACGATCCTATTTTCTTTTGGTACAATTTAACACAAAAAGTACACGAGACAGAAATAAATGCCCACTGCTGGTTCCTACACTTATCCAGGTTTCACTGTGCCGAAAGGCCTAATTAAACTTTTAAAACAATGCGCGTTATTCGGTATGCTAAGCATGACGTTTGCTTCGTTGATTTATACTCTAATAAACAAAAAAGAGTAAAGGTTTGGGAAATTCTTCATGATATAAGAATAGACATTATATGACCGAATAGGGCGATATAATGTTTAACATGCCGAGTAACACATCTTATTTCAAAAGTATAAACTGGGTTGAACGCTTAGAAATGACAGCGTCCTTTCAGCAACGAACCGCCGACAAAACGACTGATTAGCGAACACAGTAACCAACCCGGAATGAAACGAAACGGAAGGAGCAAAAGTAGCAACTGAACGCTGTTCGAATGAATGTAAGTCGATGGAAACATAACACTGCTTCAGTATGTCATTCTGCTACAGTATGCCATTGGTGAAGTACTGGAAGTTGTCATAGAGCCTAGTGGTTAGAGAGTCCTTGCTCTGCTCGACCATCGAGTCGACCAGATTGTGCAGCTGTTCATCCGTGCAATTCATATGGAAGCGGTCCCGCAACGCTCGTACAGTAGTCGCACCTCCCCTGAAGCAGGGTAGTTGCGAGCCTGAAAAAAATATACCCATTCATCAACCGTACCGAAAGAATCACAATGAAACACTGTGCTGTTGGCACGGAGCCAAGCAGTGTGCCTTCCGCATCACAGTCTGAACAGGGTAGAAATCGCTTATAACGGTCAGGTTTGAGCCAGTCTCGAATTTTCAACCTCCCTATATTTTCTATACGGCAAAAAACGTTTATATCAGTGAATCACTTGTATCAATCAAAATTTATCGGTCCCCATGAATAGGTATAAACTATTTTCACTGCAAATCTTTTGCCTTCAAGGAGTTTTAGGCGTCAGATATCGCAGACTGACAGCGTTGTCACTTAGACTAAAGGATTCTAATTGGCTAAAGTAAAGATTAGAAACAGTCTACTAAGTGGTAAAATCAAAGAAGCAGTATAACAGGAATAGTATTCTGACGGCAAAACACATGCACTTTGCACCAGACAGCACATACCTGACATCATAATCTCGACGATATTCATAATTCTCTCGTGGTGCTTTCTGGCGGCGATAAGGCCTCGCAGCATAAGAATTTTGAAATATTCAAACATATCGCTGCCGATGCCGCCCATCACCTAAAATATCGATATATCCATCTCCACAACGTTGTCCACAGTGCAACTTACATCAACGAGCTCTTGCGTCAGTTTGAATGGCGACGTTTCGAAGCCGAGATTTTTCGGCGATATCGACAAGATGAAGCCAAAGTCGATGTGAATCAAGTGGCCCTCCGAATCGAGCAGAATGTTTCCATTATGTCTAAAAAGTAGGTAGTAGTGAATGACACCATAATACTGATCTGGATGCATTGAGTTTTGTTATGGTTTTGATGAGTTACGAGTAATTTAAAACAGATCACAGATAATAAAGTTCATGAATTGTAGGTGAAGTGCAATCGAGAGCGTTCTATTACATGAAGAACTCTTTCAGCTAAGTTTGTTATTTTGACTGTTTTTAGTTCAAATAAGTTGCAGCATTTCTTGGTTGAAGCCCTTCATATGCAAGAGCGCAGAGTACTTTGATCAGTCGAAATAATAATGATACCTGTCCTTGACTTGAAGAAAGTAACAGGCCAAACTGTAGCCAGCACAACTCTGTACAA
Organism: Plectus sambesii; assembly: GCA_002796945.1. NCBI lineage: Eukaryota > Metazoa > Nematoda > Chromadorea > Plectida > Plectidae > Plectus > Plectus sambesii. Next base: position 17,918 of record NIUQ01001879.1, read on the forward strand.
AATTCTCTTGCGCCCTGAGGAACTGCTCCGAGTTGGGTGAGCCGAATGTTCGTCGGAAATATTCGAGCAGACTACCCGCCGGCCTGGTTTCGTCCTCGCCCGCATTCTTCTTTATCTGCAACGGCACCAATATGACACCATTCTCCCATATTTAGTCAAAATTGGTCTATAGATCAAGCAGAATAACTGTATTTTTACCCCATTACAAATAAGGAAATTTGCGATATTTAAACACTCTCTTCATGATTGAATGCAGAACCGTTCCAAGTATGGCAATCTCACCGCCTTATCTAATACTTACTTTAGCAAAATATTTAAGCCTAAGTCCAAGGCCTTAACGAGGCATAAGGCAAAGCATCAAAAAGGTGATGAGTGACGTGATACTTGGCCGAAAAACGCCGAGCTAGTAATCGAAACTTGGCGTGAAGAAAGATAAAACGCGCTTTCCCACAATAATATAAATAAATCTGAAGATAAATAATGAATTCGGCATTCTCTTTCCAGTTTGAACTGCTTTCTATCCCCCGCGGAATTTTGACAAAAACCGCGCTTTCTAAATTACCGTACCTGATGCAGTGAGCAAGCGTTGATAATTGGCTCAATCATGCCAGAATCGTGCGACACGACGACTATTTTGTACGGACGAAGAAACAGGGGCACGTGCTCTTCTTCCCAAATATTCTGCAAAATGAACGCAATTTAGTTACTACCATTTAATTTCATAGCTTTGCCATTTAGTGAAGTATATATATTCCATTCAATTTTGAGCGGTACATTTACAAAATTGAAAGATAAAGTTACAAAACGAAAAGGCAACGGCTATAAATGACGATACCAAAAGAGCAGTAAGCAGCTGGTAGGCGAGCAGCTCTTGACGGAGGTCGTCACCCGTCTTGACGATGACGGGTAGGAGGCGCCAGCGAGGAAGGCGGCCGTAGGGGGAAGTCTCTCTGATACGGGCGACCTTTTCCTCCCACGGCTCGCTGAGGGCGGAGGCGGACGGGTCCTCCACCGAGTGCTTCAGCTGCTTCTTCGGCGCCTGAACCCAGGCGCTCAATCGGCGGCGGATATCGGCGGCGGCGATCGTGACGCCCGGGTCGCGCGAGTCGCTGCTGGTCGTGCTGTCCACCGACATCTGCGACAACGTGTCCATCGGCGGTAGTTTGATTGACAGCTGCAATAAATAATTTCACTTTCAGCGGTCAGATTGTCCCTCTCTCCATCCGGTCGATAATTCAAAGATCGAAGCGAACAATCGATCAAACTCCAAGCTAACCCACGTATGCAATCCATTCGTTAATTCAGCTAGCACTTTATGCGATTCGTTAGGCTACGAAGTAACTCGCAACGCTGAGCATGTTCACAAACGGAAGAATTGAAAAATCGGAAAACTACAGTCGAATTCGTTTATATCGGTTGTTTTGGCCGGTCCCCAGATCCCAGTATAACCGAATTTCACTATGTGTTATAAATATACTAAATCTCGAAAGTTTGCCCATCTCTAGTGGCTTTGGCCGACCACAAGAGTCTTGCACACTCGTATAAAACTGAATAATTCATAATCAGAGTAGAGCGCTGCGCAAATAACCGCGCGAAATAATTGAAATAATTTGTCCGCACCTGCGAGCTGATTTCGTCATCGTCGTGCGTCCAAGCGTCGTCGTGATCGCTGCCATTGGGCGGAACGAGCGAGAAGTGAACGGTGGGCAAGTCTTCCGCGGTCGCCGCCATGTTGTTCTCCGAACGCGCCGCGTCCGACATCTTCTGTGGCACCGCCGCCTGGTGTATGTCGTCCACAGTCAGTACCTCCACGAACACGCAGTACGGAGCCTGAAAATTACTCATGTTATAGCTGCGCTTAGGCTTAAGTTAAGTAAAAGCACCAGTTGGCACTAATTTATGAAAAATAGCTGAATATGGATAATCCGTAGAACACATTAAAAACGCTCCAATATCATTTAACACACTGCTCAGTGACAGATCATCGCGATTATCACAGCAAATTTATTGCAATTTTCGAAAGATTTCAAAATGTGGCAAGACTGGAATCATGGAGTCTAGAGCTGTAACAGGGTCGGGGTCAAGACTGAAGAGTTGAGGTCAAGGAAACTCAGGGGGGATCGTAGTAGTCACGACCCTCTCACAGCTCTACTATATTCAGAGGCTACAATTCCGTACCTTGTCCTTGGAATTAAGCACACATCCAGCCGTGTGGGGAATGCGAAGAACGACATGTTTGAGCGTGTCGGAGAAGAAAGGCACCCAGACGCGGGCGGGCAAGTTCAAATTGAGCAGCGCCAACTCGGATATCAACCGTGCCGTCTTCCCTTCTTTACCCTGGATCGCCTTTAATCGGTTGCCGATCGCCGTCAGCGACCTCACAAATTCCTGCTCTGGTTGCAACCGCGGTGCCTGAAATCGCGAGCATACTGTACTCGTGTAGTCGTGCTGTGAGTCATTCGTCAGTAAGCGCGTTGTTCTTTTGGGAGATGGATTGAAATGAGCAGGTATGTCAACGGTAAACTCCGATCACTTCTAGCCTATTGTGTTTTGCGATTTACCGAATATTGTTTGTTTTGTGTGGAGCGTGAACATTTTTAATTATTCGCCAAAATCTTACGAATTTGCGTGCCGGTTTCGTTTCGGCGAGGAAAACTGTAAGTTAAAAGGCGAACTACAGTCTTCTTTGACACTGCGGAATGTACTGTAGCTTGTTATTAGCTGTGCATGACGAGCTCGCATAGCGGTAAGTTAATAAAATATAAATTACAGATTTGCAGCCAGGTTGTCATGTGCAGCTATAAACAATTCGCGGCGCATTCTCCATAGGGAGGTACAACCAGAGATCCCTTATAAATACGTAATAAGCCTGACATTTACATCAGAAGATGAAAGAGGGCAAGATTACTTAGAACCCGCACAATTCACGAAAATAACAACAAAGTAGCGACGAACCGAACATCGGCAGTGGAGTTTCTGTCCAGCTACATCGTCGTAGACAATCGGCTCGGCTTCAAGAAAGCACTCGCAGCCGTTGTCGAACGCCCTACCGGAAGACAGATCGCCGGGAACGAGGAAACTTCGCGAGCTCGCCGAACTGACACTACGCTTCATTCCACCTTCCTTATAAGGTACATCTGCAAGCGTCACAATTATCCTATCCTATATAGGGAACATTTTTCACTCAGTAACGGCAAAACAGTCTTTCCTGAGACTTTCCTTGACGTATTGCGTGTTAAAGATAGGCTAAATTTGGCGTTCTACGGTATTTGGTCTCGACGCTCGTTACTGATCGAAAAGTTTCCCCTATACACCGCTAATTTTGCTACACGAAACTCCAATCGCACACTCAAATACATACAGTGAAATTCGTTTATATCGGCGCTTGTGGGACCGACCAAAGCTACCAATATAAACGGATTTTACTGTATAGTTCTTGTATGGCAATCGTCATACGCAATTTACTTCCGTGAGGGAAAAATATCGCTGAACGTTATATAGAGCACTGTTAGATTGCGCGGGTATTTCATAATGTTGTGTGATTATGCTATATTTGAAGAAAAAATGAGGAAGGACAAATTTGCATAACGATTAGTGGAATTTCCGCTCTAATCTTTTCGTAGCAAGACCACAGCACACGCGCACTCCCTTACTGTCGAAGGAAAATTTTCATCACACTTGTACGAGAAGGATTTTCAATTCAAAGCAATCAAAGCATGCAGTCATCGACGGTCAGAGAAGTATCCCAGATTTGGTGGGGCTAATAAAGTTTGTGCAAGAGGACATATTTGGGACGGGGACGAGGGGGACACGTCGGAGCAGTGTGCGAGTGAATGAGGAACGAGTACGTAGACGATACGCCTCACTTTCCGGACTGCGTAATAACACGCCCCATGCACATTCATAGCCTACTATAGAAAATCAACGCATGCGCGTGTGGCGTGTTATAACACAATCGGGAAAGTGATGTATATCGTTCTCGTACGGAAGAACGAAGGCAAGCACGCATGCGCTTACTGTATTGAAACAAGGCGCGCATTTGCGCCAACGCCGGTGGCTGTCGACTGGCCGCTGGGCGATCTAATCCCGTTGTTGTCGCACAGAACAAAGGTAACGCTAGACAAGCACTTTCACAATTAGGCATGCTGTTAGTTTGGTCAAAGTAAAAGCAATGCGTCTTAATGCACCTGTTTCATGAAACTTGTCATTTGAACTGTTGCAGTTTCATTTGAGGGAGGTGTGGTGATTGGTCAGTTGTGGCGTAGGAGTGACAATTCCTCTTCAACTGATCAATCATTGCAGCTCCATCAAACGCTACTGTAACAGTTGCTACAGGTTTTATGGAATAGGCCCCACGTCAGAGCTATATTCCCATCACATTGATATGCAAGTCTTGTCGCACAGTTGGGAAGACGATTTACTAACCATGCGCAAAAATGTACCGAGAGAATAGAGTGTTGATTTCAACCGCGTAGGTTTCGTAAATCGTCCCCTAACGATGAACGACAAAAGACTGTGTTAGTAATGCAGTCATTATTCATGCAGAACGATTTCTTAAGAACATGCCTAGTGCAGTGAAGTTTAATGAAATAAAGTAACACATAAGGCCCAATCACCGTAGACTAGCGATGAGTTTTGGTGTTCAAACTAAGCCTAAGGATTCAAATAACAGAGCTGCGATGATTAGGGATATAAAGATGTTAATTAGATCAGGTTCAGCCCCCATTGTTCATCCCCGTTTAAAAGTTCAGTCAATATTTCCCGATCAGTAACAAGAAGTCTCGGATTGAATAGGGCACGCTGCTTGATAAGTCGATAGCGCTTCTTTCTATCTATTTACGAACGTAAAAACAAAAAGCGACTATCATTCTTGGTGAAAACAGTTTGCAAGCATCGAAAAGCGGAGTTCATCTTTACCAATTACGGTGACTGACTCAATTTCTTATTACTGATCGAAAAATGACGACTATTAAGAGATTTGCGGCAGTGACGCGAGCTTCACCAATCCCGTCGGCGCACTTTGCAAAAATCCTCCCCGGCATATAATGGGCGCAACAACTTTACCAGCATCTGATCGAGACCGTTGATGCGTTTTCAGTCTCTGCTCGCCTCCAGGGAGGGAGGGTAGAGGGCCAATGATCGATGACGGCGGCCTCAGTTCTTCGGATAAGATCATGTTGCGCAATTTGCAACCCTGCGGCTTCTTCTTCGACATGCGGTAAATTTCCACCCCGTACGCCTCCAACAACCATGAGCACTGCAGAGAGAATTCAACGCTCTCTCGGCATCTGCAACGTTCTTCCGTAAGCGAGCAATTATCGCGTCTTCAATATCAAGTATACAGTTTTAAGACGGCTCATTCTCTCCCCGTAGCTTGTGGAGGGTACACAGAATTGTATTTAGCTCGGCGTAACAAGCTGGCAGCCAATCGCAACAACTTATAGAGCAATTTACTTACTACTAAGCTGTCGCGTCATATACAGCTATAGCAATCCGCGATAAATACCTTCAGAGCTCGAATGACCACAGTTCCATTTGATTCGTTAACGTCCCGTAAAATAAAAAGCTGACCGAAATGCGAATGCATAGTACAGTGAGGAATCGCAGACAGTTAGTCTCAACAATCGCAATTTGAAGAAACTTATTTACCGCTTAACAATGTACGGATGAAGCACTTCGGCCACTTCGCGAATATTTATGTACAGATTGACTAGTTGTGGAAGGTAGAAATCGACTTCATTGTTGTCAAAGAAAAACAGACGATTCCCTGCAAATAGAGCGCTTTGTCGTGCAATCGTTTCAATTGAGGACCATCAACAGAGACTCACCAAGATATGTTAGCACACCGGGTTCTTTGGAATTGTACAAGTACTGCATCGCGATAGTCGCGTTGAACATCTTCGACTCAAATAGACGCAGCAGCCAGCTCTGCGTCTGTCCTGTCGGCACCGGCGGCGGCGGCATCGCGTGCTGCTCTGGGATGGACTCGATTCGGGCGACCCCCAACTGTTCCCGGTCGTTCTGTCCGTTGCTCAAATTCGACCTGCCTTCTTCCATCTCCATTGCTTCCTCCCCCAAATCCACCGCAGGCTTTCCACCTTCTTCCTCTTCTCGCTGCTTCTGCCGGTTTTCTGCCGTTGTCGCTGTCGATGTCGACAATGTCGCCTCGATGTCCGATAGATTGTACGCCTCTTTCAGTTTACAACGCGAGCAGAGGCCGACTTGCGAGTGAGCGCAATTTTGGACTGTCGAAGGCGTCTGCGGCTCTTCCGCCGAATTCATTGCACCACTTAGTTTACACTTTACTTGTACAGTGTCTCAACATGATGAGAAAAAAGAACGCCAACTTCCTTCAGTGACACATAACGTTCAAGAGCAAACAAAACAAGCGCAAATTTGGCACACTACAAATATTACGGTACGCGCGCAAGTTGGTACGCATCATTTTTATCGTTTTTCAGGCCAATCGTTTCAGGGTGCGATAAGTTCGACTAAATCGATTGCAGGTACCGTACATGGACCACGTAATAGTAGCGGTTGTTGCGAACTCGGAGGTGAGCGTCGGGAAGAAATGACCTCATCGGGGATTTTAGGCGATATGATTCTTCTAGATCTGACTTTTGCGGGGAGTACTAAACTCCGCGCGCACACGAAAAAGTGAACAGAAACGAGACCGAGTGCTACCGTGCTGAAATACATTTCACCGTAAGGCGAACGATTTTTTTGTGGTATTCATGAGATTAGATTAAAGTTTTGGACTGATTGTGGTAGTCACTAGGCAAAAAGTGTGCTGCGGTGTCTTGAACTAAGTGCAGTTTTTTTAACCTGCGCAGATATCTGTCATTCTGTAAACGTTCGACATGAAGAATGGCATTTTCGAGCGTCACCATTGAACTCAAGGCCAGTTCTTTACGAACCAACCCGATACCGGTTCTATTTCAATCCCAGCCAAGAACCTGAAATTGGAGGAAGTCAGGATTTGATGGCAGGTTGATCCGAAAGCAAATGGCACTCTGATCATCTTCGCCCCAACGGAGTATCAGCATATCTGCTCCTTCAGTTCGCGAACATGCAAGCATTACCGTTCTTAGGGATATCAATGAAGTGATCTCTGCAGAGAAACAAAATGCTGACATTTCGGGTGTCCTCCACTCGCGCATGTTGAAAAATAATGCATCATTTACATGGTGCTGAAAAAGTAATAAACTGAATGTTGAATTTTTGGGTACTCTTCCGCATGACTTTTATAAGAGATAGCAAACTGGAAAACACAGTGAAGTATACGCGAGTTATCTTCGCTGCATCAAAGTCAGCATATACAACAAGAATATAGGATTAGAAAGATTAGGTCACTCTATCGTGTGAGCGACAAGGATAGTCGATAAGCCGATCAGTGATTAATAGCCGAATTAGGCTGAATTTGCCTCGAACTGAAGGATATGTATAGTGATCCGATGAATTTATTAAGGATGGGCGCATTGCATAAAAGTGAATCAATATATTGAACACCAAAAATGATGTTGTTGTTGGATAGTTGTTGATCTGTAAGATATATTTTCTCCCGTCGATAAAATGTCAATGTACTGTGATGTTTAATTGGCCGACATTTCCGTCCATGCAGTCGATAGCCGTCAAGATTAGATTGCAAAACATGTATAGAAGAGACGGCGCCACACCGTCGTTGTATCAATCTTTTTCTTTCGTAGTACGACTCGAGCGCGCTAAGCGAGACTAGACTGCACCCATCAGTGCACTGCTTGCTTGACGAGCCGCAGCTGGAAACCTTGATCATCTTGCAGCGCGGCTGGGGGCAGCCTTGCGTGACAGTTAAATCGTCTGTTTGCAGCGCTTTGATCGACGCCGCCATCGACGATGTTGGCCGGTCGCCATTCTTGATACAGCGCCAGGACTCACCACAAGAGCGATTGTCGTCTGTCTCGGCGCGATGACACGATCATCCATTTAATTTCCGCATCCCTTCAACCATTTCGGTGAATTTACCGGCCATCAACGTAACAATCACCATCCGGCCCCGTATTCATCAATTTCCGAATATGAACATAACACAAAATGTAGGTTATCGACTATTCCCTTGGGCGCCCAAAAGGCATATCGTGTCTCGTTCCCGCACAAAGTCAATAGGTAAAGCTCAAGAAAACGTGAGTTTTTTGAAACGACGCGAGCTGCACGTGAATAGCAACGCACGAGTGAACGCACGAGTGGAATCGAAACGCGCTCGGTCTCGAACGGAATTGCGAATACTCGTCATTGGAACAGTCGTCACGAGCACGGTCGTCGTACGTGCCGTGGTGTTCGGCGGCGGTTGAGGGGGTCGCGCGCCTCGTCGTCGAGCCCGCCAGTAACCCATGGTAATACCCACGTTCGACGACATTGCGTGTCGAGTCCACACGTGTACGCGCCGTTCCA
>NIUQ01001880.1:0-26331 GCA_002796945.1 Plectus sambesii
ATTCCTCTCTTTATTTCCTATCGAATGGTATACAGAAATATTGACTTTGGTTCCATCTTTATAGTCATGTGATCACGTTTGAATTTCCCGCCATATCTCGACACGAAAATATTTTCGAAAAATTTTGACGCTATTTTCGGAAATCCCGACCTAAATTACCCCAGGATATAAAGTTTCATCAAAATCTGACCCCTTTTTGTAAACTGTGCCAAGGGAAGCTCGATGCTTAGAAAAAGTCTGTCTTAATGATCTGAATTGTTGTATATTCAAGTAGTTTAGATATCTGAGTGGTAATCCTGCCCTTCTGAGGCCTGATGATTGCTCAGATATGAAATACCAGCGCGCGTGGGCCATCCAAGGTAGCCATAACTACCCTTTTATAAGGCCAATATATATATCGTGTTATTCGCGCTGTACATTGCTTATCCCCTGTACGTTCATACTACACGCCAAACTTTAATCCCCCCTGTATACCAATAAAAGTGTTACCGTATTGTTTGTGACCACACCAACACCCCCCACGGCAACTACAACACCTGGCAACAATGGCAGGATTCACTCTGATCCTCAAGCCTTCTTCCCGGCCTTCTCAAGACATCATACCAGCTATCTCTATCTCCCGTCCTCTCAAGATCAGCAACCAAGTTCATCAATTCAAATGAATGCTTCGCGACAATAACCAACCATCATCCGAGCGCAGATTGACTGTCCCTCATCATCTCACCCACTCGCAACGGTCTCAACTCGAACTAGCAGCGCAAGCCAAAGGATTCTCTGGCTCAGTCGAAGAATATTTAACTGTTCTAAAGCAACGAGAAGTAGCGTCACCAAATCATACAACCGATTCAACCAAACACGAACACAACTTGGACGATCCCGACGCCACTCTCAACAACAAAGAAGAGAGCCAGAATTTGATTGCCGATCGACTGCAGACGCCGCTACAAGTTTGTCAAATTCAGAACAAAGCAACTCACGGTTCTCTTTGATTCGTAACGCCGCCCCAAGCTCCGCAATTGTCACAAGTCTACAAGACGCCAGCCACGCAATCTCTTGCCCATGACCTCTCTACCCTATTCCAAAGGCTATCAAACCAGCAACTACCAGAACAACCAATCAAAATACGGCGACAAACAAGCGTCATGGAACTAGAAAAACTAACCAACGCCGAAACGTGCGAATGCGTTTACAAGTCAACATAATTGACACACCACGCAAATGGCATAAGTCCTTCAAGGAATGGAAGAATCGTCAACAACAAGACAATGCGCTATCGTCAAGGCGCCTCGAACCAACCGCAAGATACGTCAAACCAAGCGAAACTACAACTCATCATGTGGAAGAAGCAATGGCGATGAGCCCTCCCTGCAGCACCGCGTGACCTGGCCTTGCGCATCCCTTATCTTCTCTGCAAGATAAAGGTCACCACACTAGTATAAAAACGTGTGTGTTCTCACACTAGTGTGGTTGTTCAGTTATTCGGTTTAACGTCACTTGCATTACGTTGATGTAGTTATGTATAAAGAAGACATCACACGCCCCCACAACACACCTACAGCATGCACATCTAGTAATATTCCGACGCGTAATTCCGATAAATGACCACCCAAATGACATTGATTCATGTTGCCGAAAGAACACTTTAAACTCCGAAATTACGCCGGGACCTCAATATGGAGAAGGCTTTCAAAATTATGTTCCGGAGGGGCTAAGCACGAGAAAATCCGGTAGCAAGAATAGAGATCGCATATTGTTTGAGAAAAGCTTTTAATCGCTCCCAGGTCTTCAGCGCTATAAATACTTCGAGGATACACTCGTCTTGTACCGCGTCTTTTATGTCTATAACTGCTTTACTGCATGCTTACTTATCATTAAATAACCATGCTCATTGAATTTCAATCACCTGATTGTCTCCTCCGCCTACGAAAGCTATTAAATATATGAAAACGCATCAGCAAGTGGAGCTACATAAAGGTCGTCGTTCATGTCGACCTCTTAATAGAATTTTCTATATGCTTTATTGAAGGGTTCCGTTTTGCCTGACGCGAGATTGCGACGACACGATGGTTTCATTATATGTTTTTGTGCTGTTTAGCACATATCTCAATTCACTTGGTAAGACGTGTTTTGTAAACCTTAATGTGTTTCATTGGTATTCAGTCTCCAGTTAAACCTAAAGATGTGACTTGTGGCTTGGCTGGCGCTTTTGAGAAAATTTATCCCTCGTTAAGGTCATACCTACGGCAACTGCCCACAAAAAAACATTTTGCGTCCAAGAAGTATGCGTTGCATCATTCTCTATATTTAGTCTGTGTAGTACTTTATACCTGTAAAATTCAGTCGAGAGATATAAGTTCGAAGAGGAATACCAGTTTGTTATCTGTACCGGGTTTTTCCGAGTATTAGCCCCGGGGCTTGTAATAAGAATTGGCACTCTTCGCGTCTCTACTTTGTCCCCAAATAGAAGACCCGGGCTTCTATTAGGAAAATTCAATTACATAAAGCTTTTTGCAGTACCACTCAAACTTTCATTTTGTGTCGTTTTTTCATCTTTTCAATTAATCTAACACGCAAATAATGGAAGATCTATATGATTTTTGCAAATTCTATGAGAGAATGCGGTATTTACATGTAAATCGCACTTAAAACAACTTCATTTCATGCATTCATGGTGATCATTTTCCGGCTCCAAATATAAGCCCGGGGTTTTTATTTGGAAAGTCAAACCGAATAGAAGCACAGTGGGGCTTGTATATGGGGGGCTTCTAATCGGAAAAACCCGATACCAGAATTTTACTTAAGTTCAGCCCACTGTTAAGACTGAACCCCTAAAAGTGAACATTTCAAACGTCGGTCTGCCATTTTTGAAAACTAGCAGCAGTTTTCAACTGGGTTATTTTTAGCTTCGTTGTCATCGCCTGCGAGAGCCATCTTCCAGGAGATATTTCAAGACTATGAAAAGAACATAAGACCGGTTATGAATGACAGTCAGTCGACTGTCGTCACTTTCAGGATTCGATATATTTACATCCGCACAGTAAACAGCGCGGAGGAATCGATCAACCTCGAATTTGATTACGAAATGGTTAGTAAGATTTGTGAAATGAGACAGCAAAACGGTATCAAGAAAGAAAGTTGAAGAGGGGAGAGCTGCATTTTATTGATTGCATTTCTTTAGACTATGAGGCGGAACGTAAAGAATCATTATTTACCTGAATAAACCTCTCAGTGATGCAAGCTGAATATGTCAAGTTTCAGACATGGACTGATGAATTTTTGAGTTGGCATCCTTCTGATTTTGGCGATCCAGTAGCTTCTCTAGCTGTACTCCAAAATCTGATTTGGCAACCTGATATTACATTGGATGGATTGTATGTTTAATTTTTTACCGAAACTGCGCACAAAAACGGACAGTGCCAAGAGCTTATGTCAAAAGTCAATCGTATTCTTTTAGGCTAAGCACGTCTCCTCTTATACCATACGACAAGCTGCGTGCGCGAATCGACTACGATGGTCGAGTTTCTGTCTCCGATCCGCAGGTTCTTACGATGTCATGCGTGATGAAGATAGATCTCTTTCCGTTCGACGTCCAAACGTGTACCATGGGGTTTGGATCGTGGGTGTACGATTCCTCTGAAGTCAAGCTTCAAGCAAGCAACCTATCTGCAGCCGATCTTGGAAAAGTACGATATCCAGTTCTCCAATTTAAAATTTCCAGTGCTAGAAATGCTGACCGTTAATATGTACTGTATTCGACTACATTTGGCAGTGGATGAATGAGCAAATATGGTTTAATCTTGTTTGGGTGTAAGTGTCCTATTACATCAGTAATATATTTAGGTCGTCGGCAATAAGGACTGGACAGTAGTATCATTCGAAAGCGTTCATACTGACTTCGTTGACGCAGTTGGTTCCTACTCGGCGCTTTATTTCACTCTGATTCTCAAGAGAAATCCAGCGTACTATATAAGCGTGATCATCATACCGACGTTCATTACTACGACTCTCTGTCTGCTCGGAACGTTCGCACCCTCGAGCGATGTTCATCGTGAGGAAAAAGTAGAAATTATTTGAAGTTGTCTCGTTCAAAAGAATAACAACAATCAAGTTGATGTGGTTTTTCAGGCGGAACTCGGTCTCACAACACTGCTGTCATTAGCAATAATTCTGAGTATGGTCGCTGAAGATATGCCCAAGTCGACAACTCTACCACTTTTAGGTAACAGTTAAATATTGTTATTAATTAGTCAATAATAGTAACTACTAGTCATTAATACTGTTGTTTAAATCACTTCCGCAAGCAATTTAGATAGATTCTTCTAGCTCGAAAACGAAATAACGAATTTATTGTTACTCGGTCTCTAATGAGTTGGGTAGGACATCGCCTTCTTCCTACAACGAAATATGACGTAGATGTGGAGGATCAACGGGAGTTTGCCTTCAATTTTAGGATCTGTACAAGTTAGTAGATTCTTGACACTCTATCGCAGCAAACCAACCTTACAGTCCTCTAGTGTATGCGTCAGCAACACTTGCTCTAATGTAATGTTTACTCGTTGCAGGCTATTTCGTCATGATAGAATTGTTAATCTGCTCTACAGCTACGCTCATCTCAATCATTATGACATTCTTTCATCAACGCATAGTCAATGGCGGCATTCCACCTCCCAAGTTATGCCGTCGTTCCCGTAATTGTGATGAAACATTAAAAATCAGCGCCACACGCGAGCAAAATAATAAAGTTGAAAATAGTCGTGTCATAACTAAGAGTATCTGGAAAGGTTTCACAGCATTTGAGGAGGTTTTGACCCTGACTCGCACCCAAATTGAAAAGAATGAATCAGAGAATGAGCGACTTGGTCAGTGGAAGAAATTTCTGGATAACGTGGAATTAGTTTGCCTCATTTTCCTTTTACTTGGTCATTTTATCATGACAGCCTACATTTTGCTTTAATGCTGTAGGAAACATAAAAATGACATATCTGTTAGAAATATTTTTTAAGCCTTCCTTGATTATCTGAGGATGTTTGAGAGTTATCAAATGCTAGTAAATATATATTATAAGTCAATTTTGTGCTAGTTGTTAATTCATAAAAAGAACTTGTATATGTACATGGAAATAGTCGGTTGTACTTGTAGCGATATCTTCAGAGTGTAAATATACGCGTTGGTGGGAAGGGACACAAGAATCGGCGCGACAAACGTCTTTGTTTAAGCTGTAAATCCTAAGGTTCTAATGGTCAAAAGCGCGTGCACGCCTCAAAGTGTATTGTCAGCTACAACGCGCGACCCAAGCGCGCGCAAGCATATGGCAAGATGAACAATTCCACTTCTTGCACTCCTTCGGCGGCGTAGCTCTCTGCAGAATACTCGCGTACCTCTAATAGCATTGTGACGACTGTAGCCCTGACGTTTAAAGTCGGAATTGTTCTCGCGAGCATAGCGATTGTTGTAAATATTGTCTTCATTATCGTCAGTCTGCGAGGGCTCATCAAAAGGAAACTTCCCTTTCGGTTCTATCTCTTTGTAATTAATCGAGCCGGCGCAGATATATTGATTGCGATATGCTACTGTGCTCGTGGAATACTGTTTTTTGTTTCCGATCTCCGCCTCGTCACAACTTTAATATTCTTCAGTGCTATTTGCTTCTTGTATTTGGCAAGCACATCTTCATATGTTGCGCTGGGTTATTTTAAGCTAATCGCTGTCGCTAAGCCACTTTATTATTACAATGTAGTTACTAATCGAAGATGTGTTCGGTTCCTGGTTTTCGCTTGGATTCTGACGGCACTATTTGCCAGTTTTTTGGGACTTTTATCATTTTCAATGGTACAGAACTCTACGCTCTATCCATTTTGCTCGAATTTCGAAAGCTGTGCCGAAGTTGTCCAGTGGTATTGTGCGGTAGTAGTTGGTATTATGTACTTTATCCTATGCGCATTTCTGATAGGTACACTGTACTTTGTTGCGAGACACCGCCGCGATCGTTGCAGATCTCAAATGGTATCTAACGCTAAGTCGTCAGGATTAGGCCGCCTTCGACAACTGGCGGTACACCTGACTATTCTTCAAATATGTACTTGTCTTGAAGGTCCATCGATTTATTGGACAATTGAGGGAATTGTTAGATATAATATCGTCTTTATACCAAACTGCTCCGATCACAGTCTGGCTGAAATGAAACATTTGCTTGCTACATCAACCGTTTCCTTTTGCTACTTGGTCATGTTTATGCTTCGAATGATCATTGATCCAATGATAAGCTTCTATTTCGATCTTCGCTTGAGACAAACATTTCTTTCCCTGCTGCCATTCCGAAAAGGATAAACATAATAAACGATAATGTGATAAAGAAGTGTTCGAGTCCTATCCTTTCAGGAGGAAGCAACACAGTTCAATTCAATGATACAATACTTCAGTGCGACGGCTCCTCAATCAGTGTAAGATTAATGTCAGACCGACATTTTTCTTGCATAATAATGCATAGCAATGCACTTTGGAGACTGTTTTAATAATATTCATAGCAAGGAAACTTTTTCCGTTTTTCAAGTCGCATTGGCATTATGCTGCCACGAACTCTACGTAAAATAGTGAGAGGAGTCTTGACTGGATATTTCTGTTACCGTAGCTAGCTCCATTAACGCTGTTGCAATTTGCTCGAAGCAAAATTCAGCAATAGTTCAAAACTGTCTCGCTGCAAAAGCTTGGAAGGAAAACGTCATTATTTTTTTTTATATCTTTCGATAAAATAAAACTCGAGAATACAGCCCGCTTACATCGCTGAAGATGAACTTTCGTCACTCTCTTAGAACTGCTCTGCGACATTTCTCTCTCTTCGTGCAACGAGGACAACTGCAGGTTATTTATATTTTGCTATCTCCTTCACTCATTTACACAGAGTGAAACTCGTGCGAGGGTTACTAAACATATTGCAAGATTGACAAATTGTGATGAAAGGCGATGTATAATTAGCCGATTGTGAGGCAGCCTCATCAAACATAACTAGTTATAACTTAAGAAACATTCTCTTGAGAAAGAGGAGTGATGGTGGCTTCGCTTTAAACATATTTCTCGCTGATGTTTGAGCATCTATTGCAGCAAAAAATCCGCCGCTTTCTGCCATATATCGCACGACATAGACGCTTAGTGGTGGGTGGCACGGGCGGCAGTGCGTTCGCAGCGTCGATGTGGGGAAGTCGCAATGAGGATGCCGCCAAAGATTCCGACAAGGACATTGCTGAGATCATCAAACGTGCCGACGTCTTCTACGAGCAGTACCTCATCGACAACGTCTACGCTGGACTCATTCGGTTCGTCAAATAAGAGATAGCTTTGGCAGAGGGATGTTTCAAGTTGAAGGAGAGTTAGGTGGAGAATTTCGAGAGGGTTTTTTTGTAGCTGATCGCGAAGGCTGCAATGCGTATGCAGTTCAATAGCAATGTCGATCATTTCATTGATATTTTTAAACGCCATCACTATCGCTTTCTTATGCAACTAAGAAACTCTCAGAAATATAATTATCGTTTAGCATACAAATACTAAGCGGGCTAAAGGGCGACCGGTACGAGAGAGGTACTAAAGCGATTCTCGCCTAATTACAATTTTTGCATTCAAACAGCACAGTAGGGCATTGTTATGGCCATAAAATCTTACCTAACGCAATTCAAATCACGCGCCTCCGATTACGGTAGCCTTCGCGTATCGGTCGCCCTTTAGCCCGATTATACAAGTACTGTAATTAAATAGTTTCAATATATGAAAAACATCCATTCCGTAAGAAATCCAGCGTCACTGTTTTATACGATAACAAAAGCGTTCTTTTTCAGCTATGAGAACAGCAACAACAGCGAGCTGCTGTGGCGTTTGGCTCGAGCGACGTGCGAAAAAGCAAAACTGACCCAAGACAAGGCGAAGAAAAAGGAGCTCATATTTAAAGCTTTTGAAGTTATTGAAAAAGCCATTGCCAATGAACCTGCTGAGGGCTCGTTTGGCGCTCATAAATGGTCCGTCTGTCTAAATACTTCTTATTTATTCATATTTATCCGCCAGAAATTTCAAGTAGACTATCCTTTACGCGGCTTTCTCAGCTTGTGAAAATGATTAATTAATACAGTGAAATTCGTTTATAGCGGTTTTTGCGGGACCGGCATTTTTTGACCGGTATAAGCGAAATACCGGTATAAACGAACTTGTTTGTATGGGAAGATACGCTTTGGGACTAGCTAAACTTGACCGGTACAAGCGAAAAACCGGTATAACCGAAACCGCTATAAGCGAATTCTACTGTACTGTATCCTATTTCATAAAGACAATTTCTAAATCAAGTACGACTTATAATATAAAGAGGACATTTTTGCCAATCGAACCGATTAGAAAAATGTCTCGTTTGAATCTGAAAGTGTCGTTGTAAAAGTCGAAATGGTGTAAAGGCAATTCGTAATTATCTTAGGACATATGAACTGATCTGGTTTCTGTCCGTCATAACGACGATTTATTTCGATTGTCATTTTTGTACAAAGAAATCTGTGCAATCTTTGTGGTGCTATTGGGTATGAGCTAATTACATAATCACGGCTGAGAATATTCGCTATAAATCTCTTAGAAAGCATTTTTCAGGTATGCAATTCTGCTCGACTACGTGGGCGAGTACGAAGGAACGAAATCGCGCATTCGGCGCTCCTATGACGTGAGAAAACATTTAGAAAGGGCGCTCGAGATAAACCAAAAGGATCCCACTACTTGGCACATTCTCGGTAAGTATTTGAAAAAATTATTCAAGTCATCACTGTTTTATTATTCTTGATCTCTTTTATTGTACTCCATTATTGTTCTTTTGTATTTTAAAGCAAACATAGTTAAGTTAGGCTGTTGTTCAGTAGTGAAAAAACAGAATTAGCTGTGAAATTTGAATATTGATATGTGGATAATGAATAATCATTGGGAGAATACTCTGCTCAGAATAGCTATAATATATTATTTCGAAGAAACAATGAAACTTTAATAGGTAGAAATAGTTTCTCTCAAAGTTGAAGAAGATGCTTACATGCATAATGCTGCCATTCATTTGAAATAAAAGAAAATAATACAGTATGATTTAGTAATTGTTTTGTCATGCAAATTGATTAAAAGCGTTGATTTAAGGCGTTTGGCACTTTGCCTTTGCCGACCTGCCTACATACCAGCGCTACATTGCGTCAGCCATCTTTGACACTCCACCTACGTCTACCTATGACGACGCTCTCTATTACTTCGAGAAAGCCGAGACAATTCAACCCGACTTTTACAGCAAGAATCTCTGGTCAGTGCTAGTAGATTTCCACTCGTTGTGGATAGATGCAATACAATGGTGCTACTGAGTCTATTGCTAAATCGTAGCTATTTCGACAGCAGCAATTACTCATTATGCGGTAGAAATTTTTTAAACGCTTCACAGACATTCAGCTAACAAAATTTAATCGTTTCGTGCGTAGACTGCTTTTACTTTATTTGAGAAATGGAAATTGTCCATCACGGTAGACTTCGTTTATACCGGTCAGCGGGGCACCGGCACGTTTTGACCAGTGTAAGCAAATTCTACTGTACTAATATTACGGTGTATGGTAGTGATTTGGAATTATTCTAACCTGATTCAGGTACATGGCAGAAGTGATGCAGCGCAAAGGGGAGCTGGACAAGGCGCTGATTATGTACAAGCGGGCCTTCTCCTTGCCCATTGTCAGCATCGATGATAAGGAGGTGCATGAGAAGTGCTTCAAAATGCTTCAGAAGCTCGGGGCTGACGTCGCCTAGACTGATTCTTTGCTGCGTACGATTCCGTCATCGGTATTGTTTCCGTTAAACTCTCAAAAAGTCGAAAATTAATATACTTAATTGAATTTCTGTGAACTGTACTCGGTGAAAAATGTTTCACACTTTTCATTGAATATTGGGTTTTAAAGAAAGAAAATAGTAAGGAAGAGTGAATGTTGCCTGAAGTTTGTAATAGGTCGATAGAATTGGCAATATGAATAATATTTTTAGAAATTTGGTAGTACTGAAACTCATTTTGCTCTATAATGTCGGTGAAAGTATATTGAAATTCAAGATTGTCATCTAAGTGAAAGATAGATCCACTCTGACGGTAACCGGTAAGTTGGAAAAGATAAGATAGTAAAATACTGCGACAGTACTGCCCAAATGGACAAAGTCAATTTTGTTTGCCGTGCAATATAAACAATGAAGTTTTTGAATAACGCCGAAACTTTATAGTGAGAACACGATGGTCAGAATTTTTTCAAATTGTGATTGCTTCCATTATTAAGCTCTCTTTCATAAGTACATTACTTTTTGCTTTTATATTAAAAAGACCATGTGCTCCTATTGCAATCCTCTGCTATTATATGTGTGCTGTTGGACAGCCTGTGAGCTAATCGACTCGCATTTGATTCACTTTTCGTCTGAATTAGCCACCTTTGCTGGAAATGTTTGAATTGTGGCGCTCTCTTATGTGCTCCATGCAGCTTTTGATGCAAAGCAGCAGCAATAGATTGTAATTGCAACAATAGAACTGCCTGCGTTTCGTGGAGGTGTCAGTTGCAGAATTGTGACTGTCAAAAAGGTTTCCCAGCATATGATAGCATTACTTTATGTGGTATAAAGGATGGAATGGTCGAAAGTATGTGTGAACAGGCGGAATAATTGTATGAGATCGTCATAAGAGGTCTAGAACTTTGGCCGACATTCAGAGAAAATATTGTTGCATGTTGTTTTGATTTACAAGAAGGTGCAGCACCTATGTCAATTGTGTTCTTAAGAAGCAATTATGTATTCAAAACTCAACACAGAGTTTTATTGTTGTTGCGCATTGTTGCCATAAATGTGCCGTGTTGTTGCTTGTATCGGAAGTATAGTGTGGCATTTCTGTCGATTGAATAAAGCCCACATTGTGCTCATCGCCAGACTGCAATTTGAATTCATTTTGATATAATTCGTTGGCTTCGAGCTTTTACGATTGCTATACTTTCACTTTCATGTCGCCTACGTGACAGATATAATTTAGCATTTCGATAAGTACGACTTTAGCTATAATACGCGACATGAAATCGGGCGTTTGGCCATGTTCCTATTTATATTTATAGTTAAATCAGTACAAGCAGTGAACATTACGCGACTTGAGATTGCTTTCTATTACGATATATCAAATTATATTTTCAAAAACAGAAAAAATAGTGCACTGCAATTATGGAAGCGCTATGAATGATATGGGGACCCCTCAGTCGTCCGCGTTGGTATGACCGTTCATGTATGCTGGCATAAACACGCATCACGCATGTCATCCTGCTAAACCCCTGAGAAAAGCTGTTTTCTGGCACATATAAAACATAGCTATGAAGTCATGATGAAATTATCTCTTTCTAATGCGTAAATTCCATCACTCAACGAGATTTCCCCCCCCCCCCTCCCTTTATTGCTCACTCTCCCTCCAGCGTTTGGCAAGGAGATTAACCCGCAGATGGAATTGCTCGAGTATGTCCTATAGAAAAGAATTGCTCGTGCAGAAATGACTGCGGTTTACTCTTGTATCCCACGCGCCCTGAATACTGTAAGTGTCAATGGATTTTCTTTAAGAAAGCGGAGCCTTACCTTTCGTCCAAATGTCGACTCACCGACGGTGGTCGGACGTGACCGCTATGCTCCGGGGCCTACAATTGCTGGCTCGGAGCCAAATGGGCCACGAGATGCGCAGTTTGGAAGAGAATCTTTCAAAACGATGGGGTCAAGGTTTCCGCTCGCGCTTTGTTCGTAACAGTTTACCGCAGGCTGACAATAGGTGAGTATTGTTTTAGTCGTCATTGAGTACGTATTTATAAAATGATATAATGTCTTCACGACTCCTGAACACTGTATTATGGGGAGACGCAGCATCGTACTACATGTGTTTTATGTGATAATGATAGCTAATTTCTGCTGTATCAGATTGTACAATGAGTCATTCTTGATTTTTTGCATAGCCAACATATTTCACCAAAGCAGACATACTCCCAGGTAATTAGAATTATTTTTAAAAAATTTCCTGAGCGTTTTGTCCCACATTCGTGGGGTAAGCTTTTGGAGTCCTCCCTCAACAGTGCGAGAGAAGGGCTCACTTTGGATGCGATAGTAGATTATGCGGTCGGCCGTCGCTTGCCTGACACCTCAGGTAATTAGAATTACTAAGCACGATATTTTAGTGTTCCAAGCTCCATACCGGAGGTGGTGGAGCAGACACAAAACGTCGCTGCTGATGTGAAGGAGTTGGCGGAACTGTTTAATCGGGGTATCAACTCAAATGAGGGTCGTGAGATTCTCAATACCGGACATTCACCAACACCCGCACAGTTTGCACTCAGTGAAGAACAATCGAAGAAATCTCGATCAAAGGAATTACATAGGTCAGTTTTAAGTGACCACTTGCAATGCACAATTCTGACCTGCGACATTGCGTTATTAAGCTCGGGATAGCGCCCATCTCCCTCTGTTGGGTTTATAGCTGAAAGCGTGTCGCTATCTGGTGCTGGTTGTATGGTCAGTGGCAGAATTATTAAGAACCTCATGATTTTATGGTCAAAGTTGAAACATTGATTCTCGCCCATTATCCTATTCTCTTTCTCATATACTTCCCATACAAGGTTGCCATTTTCACTTAAATTTAAGAATTTGTCTTAAATTTAGGTACGCTGTCTTAAATCTTATAAGACACAAAAGATTTAAGACAAAAAAGGAGCAGGCACACGTAAATTTTTGTCATTAGCTGAAACGCTGCAGTTGTCTTGGCTTCTTTTTGTCATTCTTGGAAATCAGATGTTATTACTAAAGATTTTTCTTCTTTTTCATGTAAAAAGAAATGTCAGAAAAGTCTCAAAAAACGATGTGATATTCTGTCTTAAAGTTTTTCTTAAATTGGAAGCGTTTGTCTTAAAACATTTGTCTTAAAAAACAATTTACGACCTGGCAACCCTGTTCCCATATCTTTCATGTAAAATCCGTTGTTACTTTAGAGATCCACCATTGAATTCAGCATCAGTCACGGCAGCTACTGAAAAGTCGAGCGATGCTCGGTTCGCCGAGGGACAGCAGCGTAAGACGCGCTTCGTATCGCCGGAACTGCCAAAAAATACCGACTTTATTCAACACACTACTCCCCAGCAACTATCGGAGAGGAGCAATGAACGAGCGGTAATATTTTTGCTCATCTATGCAAATCGCAATATACCGAAATGAGAGCTATGGAAATCGTATCCTTATCGAATGTCGTTGGTATGACGCGCGATTAGATTGAATTTTCCGGTATTGAATAAAGTCAAAAATATTCCATCAGTAAGAAGAAATCTTAGATTGAATAATGCATACTGCTTCGAAAGTCGATCGCGCTTCTTTCTATTAATTAACCCATGTAAAAGCCAAGAAACGATTATCGCTCTTGATGAAAACGATGTGTTTCGCGCCGAAAAGCGAGCTCATATTTGCCAACATATTTGCTCGCTCGATTTCTTCTTATTGATCGAAACATTTCGATTATATTTGGAATGAACTTCGTTACAGTAGAATTCGTTTATATCGATACTTTGCTTATACCGGTCAAAATGTGCCGATCCCCCGTTGACCGATATAAATGAATTCTACTCTATTTACATTTTTGGTGTACGTATTGATAGGATAACTGTCACAGCGTAGTGATTGTTAGTGATTCACTTGCAACCACACACCTGGTTTCCTGTACGAGCGCTGAGCGGTCGTGTCCTTTTGATACTGTTCGATCGTTAGTTACTTAGATAAAGGATCCGTTGATCTTGCACCCCATCACCTCCGACGTCTAAACCCTACATACGAGTTATATAGGGGAAACTTTTCGATCAGTAACGAGCGTCGAGACCGGATACCGTAGAACGCCAAATTTAGCCTATCTTGAACACGCAGTACGTCAAGGAAAGCCTCAGGAAAGCCTGTTTTGCCGTTACTCAGTGAAAAATGTTCTCTATACGAGTTATAATCAAGCTAAAGGGCGACCGGTACGCGAAGGCTACCGTAATCGGAGGCGCATGATTTGAAATATGTTACGTAAGAATTTGTGGCCATAACAATGCCGTACGGTGCTATTTGAATGCAAACATTGTAATCAGGCGAGAATCGGTTTAAGACCTCTGACGTACCGGTCGCCCGTTCACCCGATTATACGAGTTATAATAATAACGTTCCAATTGTAGGTGCCGAGCTCGCGAATCGCTCGAGCGGCATCGTTCGGCTCGCTAGCATTTGGGCTGGGCGCCGGAGCGGTCGCTGAATTTACCCGTCGAACGTTCGACTTCACCGGCTTAACTAAGAGCAGCGATACTGTAATGGAGACTGTCATGGGCAAGTCAAATGTTTTCCTGACGCCCGCAAACGTCGAGAGAATCGTCCAGACGCTCTGCAAAGTCAGAGGAGCGGCGCTGAAACTCGGACAAATGCTGTCGATTCAAGGTGTGCGCATTATTTTGTCGGCAGTTTTCGTACATATTTCACCGCCGTTCATCATAATTTGCCACTCTTGCAGCATATTTCATAATCCTTGCCATTTCATTTCGTCAATCTAGCATTCTAATTGAATGCACGATGGATAAATTTTGATGAAAGGTGGTGTACTCGGACTCATAGCTTGGCTGGTTTATTTACTAGGAGACCGAGTAATTTACGAATATATTATGTGAATATAGATTTCTTGAAAATGCTACACTCCATTTTCAAATGTATGCATCATGCAGGAAGAGGAAAAAGTCGCAGAATACTACCTTTATAAGGTCAAGGCATAACTGCGCGAAGCGCTCCATTTTGAATCGGACACTATAATTTCATTTTGTTATAATTTAACCATAAAACTAAGTACAAGACTGAGTAATTTGAAACACTCCCACGCCTTGATTGCATGAGTTTTGTTGCGTGGCTTCGTTAATATAACTTTGCACTGTATGGTCTTATTAATTAAGATTCAACGTTGATCAATCCGGCATTACTGGAGATTCTGGAACGAGTACGGTACAGCGCCGACTTCATGCCTCTCCGTCAAGTTCAAAAAGTACTCAGGCAAGAATTCGGCGACGACTGGCGAGATAAAGTTGCCGAATTCGACGAGAAGCCTTTTGCTGCTGCTTCTATCGGCCAGGTTTGTTTCTCTTTTTCTTGCCTGCTTTCAGCGGAGAAGCTTTTTCATCTTCAGGCAGTGTTTTGAGTGTAGTATTATTTTACCTTTTTTACTTCCTTCGACTATCCTTTTACTTAATTACTTAGCAGCTTTCTTAAAAAGTAACAGCGGTCATCTCCAGCCAAAAGGAATGTTTCTTACATTATTTTCAACTAACTCTGGCAAACTGTTTTGAATGATTCTTATAAGGTTGAGGTGAACGCAATTTCCCTTGAAATATTCTATCATATAACTTTCATTTTAGGTGCATCGAGCCGTTCTGCACGACGGCCGCGAAGTGGCGGTGAAAATACAGTATCCCGGAGTGGCTGACGGCATCGATTCCGATATCGACAATTTGGTGTCAGTCCTAAGCTTTGGCGGACTATTTCCTAAAGGAATGTTTCTCGAACAATTTGTCAAAGTTACTCGAGCTGAACTGAAGCTCGAATGCGACTATGAGCGCGAAGCCAGAGCTATGCAGCAGTTCAGGCAGTTGATTCTCGATGACAAACATTACTACGTTCCTCAGGTAGACTAATTTTTTGTTCTTACATCGTTTATACCATTTTTGTTTTAATAAGGATGCTTTCCATATCAAAGAAGACGTTTTCCAAGTAAAATCAATACAGAAAGTATTCTGGTTGATTTAGTAAACGCCTTCTTTGAGTTGGAAAGTGTCCTTATAAGAGTGGAAATGGTTTATATGCATTACAAATGACAATGATTTTATCTGCGATTTAGGTAATCCCCGAGTTGACGTCGAAGAGGGTGCTAACAGCCGAGTTGATCAGCGGCGTGCCGGTGGACAAATGCACCGATCAGCCGCAGGCCGTTCGCGATTACATCGCGACGAAGTTCATCGAACTGTGTCTCAAAGAGATCTTCCAGTGGCGCTTCATGCAGGTTGGTAATTTAAGTCAAAATTTGTCTATCAGTAAGAATTGTTAAGTGTTATAAGGCAACCCGCTTCGAAAGTTGTTAGCGCTTTTCGATTTACTTAGGTAAAAATCGAGAAACAGCTATCATTTTCGGTGAAAAACGGCGTTGGAGCACCGAAAAGCGAAGCTTATCTGAGCCAAATATGTTGCTGGGCGAGATTTCTTGTTACTGATCGAAAGTTTTATTATATCAGGACAAAACTGTCATCCTCGATATCTCTTGCAGACCGATCCGAACTGGTCCAATTTCTTCTTTGGTCGTCATCCAACCACCGGCGAATGGCGGCTAGTTTTGCTCGATTTCGGCGCAGCTAGGAGCTTTAGCAAAAAGTTCGTCGATCAGTACATGAACATCATCAAGGCTGCCTACGATAAAGACGAGCAGAAAGTAGGCTTGGCAACTTTGCTGAATGATAGCAACGAATTGAACTGTTATAATGCGTTTTCAGATGCTTGAGTATTCGAGGAATATTGGATTTCTTACGGGATACGAGTCTAAGGTTTGCATTTTAGTTATTGTAGACGCTGGTGCATCTTGACTCTTGAATTAGCATGGATCCCAATGAGCATACGCACATAGATGCCGCTGCTTATGTAACAGGCTAATTTCATTCCAAATGGCGATTGACCAAGCTGCCTTTACTTGTTTATGAATAATTAATGTTGTATAGGAATATTTTTATAACGATCGCGTTGCATTAATACCCTAAAATATTGATATCTTTCAAATTTATTTTGATGAGGGCCAGTTTAGGCTATTTATACGTCTGTATTTAAACGTATTATTCAGTCTGTTGAGTGAGTAATATTGGCTTCCTAGTTAAATAACTTTTATGACGGAAAAATAGCATAAAATTATTAGAAACCGTCCCTCACGAAAACATTGCCTTATTAGCCTATAAGAAACCAGTGCTAAGTTTACTATGCCGTTTATCACATATTTTTCGAAAGTATAAATAGAGCTGTAATTCTGCGGCATTTTAGGTGATGGAAAGGGCGCACTGCGATGCTATTCTGATCATGGGCGAAACGTTGGCGTCGGATGCACCCTATGACTTTTCGCAGCAGAACGTTACCAAACGGATCCATCATCTTATCCCCGTTATGCTCGAGCACAGACTCACTCCGCCACCCGAAGAAATCTATTCGTTGCACAGAAAATTGTCCGGTTCCTATCTGCTCGCCACCAAACTGAAGGCCAATGTTGCTTGTGGACCGTTGTTTAGTGAAATTCATGCTAATTATAAGTTTGGTCCTGATAATAGTTCGGATATTGACATTGACAATGTGCCTGATAAAAAATGATTGATAGTGATAAAAGATAATTATGAAGTTAGTATAAAGAATTGTTTGATACTAATAAATGATTCAGTGAACGATGAAGATTGTTCTTTAAGGAAAGGTTGGTACGTACAACTCAATAGGAGTGCCATTAATAAGAGTTGGCTGCGTGGGGGTGGGGTCGAAAAAGAATTATGATGCGCAATTGCTGATGTCCCTGAAATGGTTTTGCTGAGTGGTTATGATTGTGTGCACGGCATTTTACCAAAAGCGAAATAACATGGTCAAACGATAGGTTAGAACAGTTTCAAATGGAAGGACTCCAATTAATTGATAGGGTTACGTCTTGTTTTATTTTGATCTAAATAACTTTCTCTTGAACTAGAACGGTCAAAAAGTAGCACTTTTGAATAGCAGATAACAATAATTAACCGGTTACGGTGGAGTATCGCATGCAGTTCATTTTCACCGATCAAAATTTGACACTCTCATACGGTCAGTCAGTGCAGTGTTCCAGGGTAGAAAGAGGTGAGGAACATCGCTGGAACGAGAACGTACCTTACCCCTCTCAATTTTTAATTGCTATTTTGAGGGGTAACTTGAGGAGCATTGCTCTCTTCATTTTGCATCATGTCCGCCGATATTGAACTGCTCGGTAGAGAGGCGGAGGATCTTCGAAAGAAGCTCGACGCCGAGCGACAGAAGCTCAATGACATTCCGAGTAAGTGTCTTTAGTGCACCTTCCGTTTTATTTCAGTAGGATATCTGCTGTCTAGCACTGCAAAAGTTATTTTGATGAAAGGGTCGTAGTGTCAAAAGTATACTATGCTTTAGCATGGGGTAGAGTGAAGCACAGTCACTGTGTTACGTTTGCACTTTAATTCAGCGAAATGATGTCCATTTTTATGCTGATTTGCAGTTCAACAAGCCGCCGAGAGAATTGAAGCGCTGGGACAGTTGAATATTAAACAACGACGAATATTAAAAGGCCATGCTGGGAAAGTTCTCTGCATGGATTGGTCAATGGATAAGCGGCATATCGTTTCATCGTCGCAGGTTGGTCGATATTAAACGGTTACGCAGTCCAGTTCTCACATGAGTTCTGTACGTTTTCAAAGCTCATCAGTGATATCGTTACAAGCAGAGAAGACTTGAAGCTAATTTCGGGGACAGACAGATTTATCACACTCGTTTGAGTCACTAAAAGCATAACATTTGATTATTAACTATCAACGTCGAAATTTGTCGTATCTTCACACTGCTTCATTCGAACATTTCTTAAGAACCATTTAAGAGGTAAATAGTATTTCGGGGAAGGATAGGGACACGAAATTTCCGTTAGAAGTGGGAAGAATTTTGCGTCGTCATAGCTGCCGTAACTAAAAGTATCGCAATCGCTTCTGTAGTATTAATTGATCGTTGAATGTATGTAGGACGGCAAAGTGATTGTATGGGACGGCTTTACGACAAACAAAGAGCACGCGCTGACAATGCCGACTACTTGGGTGATGGCATGCGCCTACGCTCCCAGCGGCACTATGATTGCTTGCGGGTATGCCCTTCACTTTCTCATCTTCTGACAACTTATTTTATTGATTTTTTGTTTATTCGCTCACCTCTTACCGCTGCTGCAAACTTATTGTTTCCAAGTCATTATTCCGGATCCACCAGGATGGCTATTGCAATTTTTGGCGAGAACTCGTGTCAATAACCTTATTGAATTGTGTCGCTTTTTATTGGCGGTTATTATGGGCGAATATTAGTAACGTCGATTTCTCTTCTAAGCCTGTTACTGGTCCCTTACACATCGAAACCTAACTGGTCACAATGCATCAAAGACTTGCACCAAAACTGCACGCAAATTTGAAGCGGATGCTTGATTTCGTAAGAAACAGCGACTGAACGCTTATCAGCCTTCAAACCTTTAACACTCCGAGTATCGCAGATGTGTTAGAAAAGAGGAATCAAGCCTCTATCTGCGCAAAATGACTGCATGGGACGTCGTCCACATTTTATTGAGACTCGGTTAATGAGATCATTTTAGTGGCCTGGATAACAAATGCTCAGTGGTTCCGTTGAGCTTCGATGAGGACATTCTGCAAAAGCGACGCTCAGTCGCAACACACACGAGTTATATGTCGTGCTGCACATTCCTACGCTCAGACAACCTGGTCAGTTTATCACATGGAATTTTGATTATCTTGCCGTGGTATCGTTAAAATACGGCGATATTGTTGTTTACTCTATCGGTTGAATGGTTTGTATAATGATAAATTTGACCTTTTTCGAAATTCATGTTAAGATTCTTGTAAATATGTCGGAAATTTGTTAAGTAGAGCGATAAAGCGATGACTGTGATACGTTTCGGTATATGTAGTATAATATCAGCCATCAACCATGTCCCTTTGTGAATCGCTCTGAAACAGGGTTTAGAATTGTCCTTTTTAAAAAGATTTGTCCTTTTATTTGATAAAAACGTCAAATTTTCTTTAAAAAAAGGTCATTTTTTGTTGTTTTTTCGATAAAAGGGTAAATTATTTTATTAAAACAAGTCATTTTGAAAAAAGAAAGAAAAATTTTGACACAGAAAAAAGGACATTTCCCAAAAGACCCAATTGTCTGTTTTGAGCTTTTAAACAGATATTTGAGTCTTTTAGAAAATGTCCTTTTTTCAAAATTTTTCATTCGGAACCCTGCTCTGAAAGGACCCATAAAATCACATTTTAGGTGCTTACTGGAAGCGGTGACTCCACTTGTGCCATATGGGATGTGGAAAGCGGTCAAATGATTCAGAATTTTCACGGACACACTGGCGATGTGTTCGCCGTCGATGTACCGAAGAGCGATACTGGCAACATTTTCATCTCTGGGGTAGGTTAAATAAGGAATTCATTAGGGGGAGGGGTATTTCGTGCTACTTTATAAGTGTCACAGTTCGCGCTTCGTACCCCGTAGGGCATCGCGTGCATGAGGAGTTTTCTAGAGGGTTCTCGAAATCCTGTGATTAATTCGTGTTACTCAGGTTACGTGATGAAAACTTCTAGAATGCTTGAGAAATTTCCACGGATGTCAGTAAATAAGCACAGTTGATTGCTGATATAGAATCCTCTCAGTCCTCATAATTTGCTCTCACTTCTGTTTCACTACTCGTCAGCCTAGCAGTAGTTGTTATCTGTTGTTAGTCTCCCGTGAACCCCTATCTACATTTGAAATGCCGACTCCCTGACAATAGGCGTACAGTGGAATTCGCTTATAGCGGTTTCGGTTTTACCGGTTTTTCGCTTCTACCGGTCAAGTTAAGCCGGTCCCAAAGTGCGTCTTCCCATACAAACAAATTCGCTTATACCGGTTTTTCGCTTATATCGGTCAAAAAGTGCCGGTCCCGCAGAAACCGCTATAAACGAATTCCACTGTATAAGCGAAAAACCGGTATAAGCGAACTTGTTTGTATGGGAAGACGCCCTTTGGGACCGACTAAACTTGACCGGCATAAGCGAAAAACCGGTATAACCGAAACCGCTATAAGCGAATTCCACTGTATGTCCCCAGCCACTGATTGTATGAATGTGTTTTGATTCAGGGCGCCGACAAGCACGCGCTGGTGTGGGACATTCGTACCGGCCAGTGTGTACAGAGCTTCGACGGCCATGACGCCGATGTAAACACTCTGCGCTTCCATCCGAACGGCGACGCGTTCGCCACTGGATCTGATGATGCTAGCGTAAGTTTATTTATCTTTTTTTAGCTATCTCTTAGTTATCTAAGTTTAATAGCTTGGGAATCTTTTTTGAGCGGTTAATCGGAACAATGAGTTTCTCTGCTATTAGGAAGTTTGTTTGTGATGCTCTGCGATGTTAACCATTTTTCAACGTTTTTGTCCTACCGCGATTGTGACGCGCAAATTCATTTTTTCATTTCATTAAAAATTTGATATAAATTCATGCACTTACGCACACTTTGAGGTACAAATACATTATATACGGCTGACCGTTTCAGTGTCGTCTCTTCGACCTTCGTGCCGATCGGCAAGTGTGCGTCTATTCCAAGGAGTCTATCCTGTTCCCAGTCAACGGAGTCGACTTTAGCTTGAGCGGTAAGACGTTATTCATCACGCAGTTATTTCGAATTGGCGCAATTTCTATGCATACATTATCGTATTGAAAGTTTGAATAAATTAGATGTGTTAATTTGTCATTAGTCAAATTAATAGTAAATGCCTCGCATTCAGGCCGAATACTGTTCGCCGGCTATGGTGATTATCGCGTCGGGATATGGGACTCGTTGAAGTGCACGAGACATTCGGTACTTTATGGACACGAAAATCGCATTTCCTGTCTGCGCACGAGCACCGATGGAACGGCAATTTGCACCGCTTCTTGGGACTGCACTATTAGGGTATGCCTATTTTTGCTTCGTAAAATCGTCATCCGGCGGAGGGTCGACGAAGTTTTTAGCCCCCTGCTAGACTATCCTATTTATCCCCTTAATTCATGCGCGTATAGTGCATTTTGAAAAATTCATTATTCGCTCTCGTTGGAACATTTCGGCCTTTTAGCTTAAGGTCTTGGAAGTTTGTTACCAGCTGGTATGTCCATGTAGTCAGTTTGTGTTCGATTAACAGTCATCCGCACAATCTTCTCTCCGCAAATGATTTCTGAAAAAGCAACGGTTTCGCTAAGCGTGCAATGTTTTGACATTTCTGGAAGACTAAAGCAAAGCAATTAGAACGCGAAAGTGTGATACTAAAGGCTTATGGAGATTCTGGAATATATTTCATCTTTTATTCAAATTAGACAACTGCTAAGAAGTTTATTATGCGTAGGTAATAGCATTCTATGGTAGATTCCTCAGAAATGGCAAGGGTGCGACTAAACTTTTCCTAAATCCCATAGTTGGACCAGAGAGCTAAGCGTGTGAATAATTTTTTCTATTAAGAATAAATTGCGCAATTACCTCCAGTCACATCTGCTGCAAATGCAATTTAAGGATTAAGTTGAGGTTGCATAGAGTATTTTCATCACTCAAAGCGTGATGAGAATGTGCAAACTCTTTGATGCCATTTACAATATTGTTGCCTTTTTATGTTTCTTTGCTGATGAGAACATTGCGAAAGTGGGACATTTTTCAGATCTGGGCATAGTCATGCGGACCGCTCACTTTTTCAAGTCGACAGTATACTCAGCGCTCTTCTCTTTTTACACTTTTTGCTGCTTCGGTATGTTGTAAATTTTGGCGAAGTTTTTTTATTGACTATACGCAGCTGCTCTGTGTACTCAATCAATTTTCGCGATATTATAAGCGTTCATTTTAAGTTCTTTTAATGTGGATTCCAACTCAATAAATACATAAGGTTATGTACTCGACGACGTAGAATTCGTGTTTCAAATTTATTTTGTCGAAACGAGCTTTAAGTAATCGAAGAATAGGAAGATAGTGGAGGCAATAGCGTTGTTCAAGAACGTTAAAAAATCTGAAATGGATTTTCATGCTTTCCTGTTCATTTGTAAGCGAAATTGAAGAATACATTCTAGTTTGCAACCGAAGAATTTTGCAGCCTTCATTTCTTCGTATATTTGTCCACATAGTCCTCATTTAAACTATACGCAAATGCGAAATCCGATTCTTCGTCGTCGGATGCATACGTTTAGGGCTACTTTTTGTAAAAATTAGGATCCCTTTGCTAAGGAATTGAAATGAATCTCTCATTTCAACGCTTCAACTGTTATGAAATTGTACGTATGTTATTAGCAATCAAAGTCAAGGATATTGTTGAGCATAAATACTCATGAGGACTAGTGTTCGCATAATTGCTTCTCAACTGCTGCTGCTGCTGTTTAGAAAGGATTTGAATATAGAAAATGCTAAATCATTCCTTATTCAAGTGAATGAAACTTCGAAATGTTGTTTATATTGTGCATAGCTGCGTATCGATGAATTTTACTTGGCAGTATAGATGGTATGGATTTGAACAATTGAGGATGGATATTGTTTTTTCGCCTGGCGCCGATAATATTATATCAAACGCTTTTTCGCTTATTGTCATCATCAGCTTATTTGTGTCGATATTGCTTTATATGAATTCTTCGGTGCGATCTCAATCAAACGTTCTATTAATAGCTTAACTGATGTATCCTTTAATATGAGAGCTATGTAGCGTTGTCGCAGACGGCACTTGAGAAATGCGCCAGCCTACTCCTGTTGGCTCCTTGCCAAAGAGCATCGTATTTAGAACTGACGGCGAACGTTGCTATCTTCGCTATAACTATTTTATCTTTGGTCCCGAAATATAATGTGCGCATTCTTATTGCGTTTTTTTGTGAATTTGCGCTACTGCGATACAAAATTCTATTCTACGCTTCTCCATTGATATTTTACAAAAGAATAAGTTCGAACTTCCCCCTACCGAGTTAATCTTAAATATTATCATTAATGTTTGTTAACATTTTGGCCCTCTTGGCGTCCTGCCAACACGCTGCGGTGTTTACTAAAAAAAGTAACTTTCAGTTACTACTTTACACAGAGTCAAACGTTGGCTGGCGTATTTTTAATAGGAGTTCCTTTTGCGGGAGCGCTTACTCTATGTGCAATCGTAATTGTATTGCCCATTGAATTCCGTGTTTGTATCTCAATCTTAGTCAACAGAGCCCTTTTGATTTGGTGAATTCTAATGTCTCTGGTTTTCTGTGTCTGGTCTACGTTTTACTGATTTAGAGGTGGATATTTTTTGCTGGTATGCGTTTTATGACATTGTGCGGCATAATGTATGTTTTTGGCCAGTTTAGCATAATATTGAAATCGCAAGCATAGGAAGGCTTTACGTATGTGGTGCCGTGAAATGTAAAATAAAATATACATGGACAAGTATGATATCAGCAAAGGAGAGCAATTACACTGTCATTACACTGTACAATTCGCACCATGATACTGCACTGCAACCCACAACTATACTTTCTCAAAAAGGTTTATTTGCTTGAATTTGTCATCATATTCAAGCCTCTATTGCTTGTCATTACTCCGACAACAATCGCAGCAGTGTAGTATCATGATTTGACACACTTTTGAACAGTATTGATTCATCAGACGAGAGTGGAGTAGAGATGAATAGTTTGTCATGAAAGACGTGCACAACTCTTTTGGGCGCAATCATTCGTTCGTTAGGCATCAGATGAGGTTGAACGGCTTTTCGCAGAAGTGAATTTGACAGAAATAATTCGGACGCTATTTTAGTGTGCAATTTTGCACTTTGTTTAAAAGATAACTCGTCCGTGTAAAGTTTTCTTATTAAATTCAGTTCTGCGAGGAGCCTTTTTATGGACGAGCACTGAGACAGACATCGCAATGCGCACGCAGTCATACCCTCTCCGAGCGTACCCTGAGCTGGTCCCACCACGAATAAGGCAGAATATGGCATGATTGGCACTAAGCGTAATGTTCATTACATTTGTTAAGTATTTTTTCGCTGAACTACGACTTATTATTACGCCGTTATCTCCTCTTACGAACATTGGCTTCCGCTTTTTAGGATTTCTCAATAGAATTTACCAATAGTCGCCATGTTTAACCAAATTGCTACTTCAAATCGCAGCGCATCCCTCCACTGTTCGTGGTGGGATCACCCTCCGACATGTTCAAAAAGCAATATAAGCGGGGGTTTGTCTCAACGATCGTCCATAAAAAACTGCTACAAGAGCGCATTCATATTGCTCGAGAGGTGGCGGATTCAAAGGCGGGAAACTTGCTTGTTTCTAGATAGGAAGGAACTAATCGACCGAGCCCACGACTGTCGCAGACTCTTCGCACGCGGACGACTACCACGAGAACTGTGAAGCGCTTGATAGTAACTGCTGTTCATATCGGCAGGCTCATGCGAGTCGAGGCTGTCTCCTGACCCCGGATAGTGAACGTCGGGGAAGAGATTCTTCACGCTTGATCGCGAAACTTTCAGCGGACGCTTCGCGGGCAACGTTTTATGAGATGCTGGTGAATCAGCTGAAAAGAATGGCGGTTTCCTTTTCTGCAGAGAATTATCAATTTTCTTGTATTTTAAAATCAACAAATTTTATTCATCTATACTGCTGAGTAACAAAGTTTATAACTACTTAAAACGTTCGTAGCAGGATAGAGGAGGATGAAAAACATCGAATAAGGCGACCCCACGGAGCTCATACTCAAAATTACTCCATTCCCTTAAGAGAGACTTTTTCTAAGCATCGAGCTTCCCTTGGCACAGTTTGCAAAAAGGTCTCAGATTTTGATGAAATTGTGTATCCAAGGGCAATTTAGGTCGGGATTCCCAAAAAACGCATCAGAATTTTTCGAAAATATTTTCGTGTCGAGATACGGCGGGAAATTCAAACGGAATCAGAAAAATACAAGAACAAAATTAAAATCCTTGTTTCTGTATACCATTCGACTGGAAATGTTGAGAGGAATCTGAAACTGACCAGAATTTTGAAATTAGTGCAAAACTAAGAAAGTTATACAAGAAAAAAGAGGTCGTGTTTTTTTACTCTTCAGTTTTTCGAATTTTTCGGCAAAAAGTTGGTCGGCTTTCATAATCGAAAGTTACCCTAGGATTACTCCCCTAACTCTGGGCTATCCAACGGTGCCATAAAAAGTAAGATTCATGTGCTGGAACAATGTTCTTTTTCAGATCAAAGTTGACCAATGCCAAAATTACGGTAAAAACGGGTTCACAGAACTACATAAAGATGCCACCGAAATCAATATTTTTGTATACCTCTCGACTGGGAATGATGAGAGAAGTCTAAAAATGTGCGCAGAATTGAAATTGGTACAAAATTAAGAAAGTTATGCAAAAAATAAAAATATCGTTTTTTTCGCATTTTTCGAGTTTTTTACCTTTTTAGTTTTTCGCATTTTTCGGCAAAAACTTGGTCGGCTTTCATAATCGAAAGTTACCCTAGGATTTTT
>NIUQ01001881.1:0-26211 GCA_002796945.1 Plectus sambesii
TCAACGATGGCGCATCGGTTCAAACGCTAACTCCACCACGTCTCCGCTTCTACGCACACACCGCCGAACAACCGACAGCACCGCGCAGTTCGAATCAATGCTCGTGCCGGCCAGTGACTAAGAACACAATCATCAGATAGTAATAATGCAATATTTCGCGGATAGAATCTGGATCACGCTTATGCAATAAACAGCCTCGCGCGCATGGTTATTAGCCAGGAATGAGATAAGGGAAAAACTAGGGGGTGAAGTAGGGCCGCCAGCACTGCGTCATCAATCGCGCGCAACGCGAACGCGCCTGGAACACTCGAGGTCTTCGAACGCTGATGATTGTTCGCCGGCGCCGCCACCGCCGCCGGCGCCGCCACCGCCGCCGCCGCCGCCGAACAGCGAATCGAATCGAACAACCACCTTCGTCGCCGATTCCCCGATGACGATTTTACCCACACAACTCGTAAATAATGCTGTTTG
Source organism: Plectus sambesii (assembly GCA_002796945.1). Taxonomy (NCBI): domain Eukaryota; kingdom Metazoa; phylum Nematoda; class Chromadorea; order Plectida; family Plectidae; genus Plectus; species Plectus sambesii. Next base: position 472 of record NIUQ01001881.1, read on the forward strand.
GCTGTAGGCCAACGATCTCCTTGATTCCTCAGGAAAATCCATTCCACGTCGGAATTTATCGATTTATTGATTATTTTTACGCAGTATCACGCAATAGCGCGGTATCTCGCTGGGCGGTAGTTTCAAAGTAGTGTGTGTTGCAGTACTTGCTGGGCGTGACGTGTAGCAGGCGTCTTGCGAAGGAAAGCGCTCGTAGATCGCGACGACCGAATCATTCTCGACGGAGACGCGTGCGCGCGAAGCTACTCGCGCCAACTTATTGAACAGCGAAGACAGGGACGTCTTGGAAGCAGCCGGCTGGACCAAACATGTCAGGAATTGCCTCCGGACGATTATCTGAGGAGCGAAAGTCTTGGCGAAAGGATCATCCATTCGTTAGTCTTTTTCTTTTTTGTCCGCTTTCTTTAAACACACTGTCACTGGCTTCTTTATTTAACCGCGTTGCCTTGACATTTGTCGCTTTTTACTTTTAAAAGTAAATATTTTTAGTGTCCAATCTTTCTTTCGATCGATAATATCACCTTTGAACAAGCATTCTCGAAGTGAAAATTGAATTTCGCAATTATGAGCACTATGCTTCTACTTTTCGCATAAACTTTGAACTTATAATGTCAAAAGTGAAAGAATAAGTTAATCGAAGTAGGGTTGATTAAAGTTAACGCGAAGCGTGATAAACAATACTTAATGCTGTTCTCTCACAGCTGAAACATTAAGACAATTACGAAGTTTGCGTTAAGCGAACATTTGATCTTTTAACTGCTTACCTTAAGACTTTTATACCTTTACTTTTTTCTTGGGATATGAAAAATGGTAAAATTGAACTCTAATACAGTTCATTAAAACACGATCAATGTCCAAGACTTGTTAATCGAACAAAATTCGACGCATTAGCCTCAATGAATTCATCATGGTGTTCCAAAGGTAGCAAAAGCTAAAGAATGATTTTCAGGGGTTCATAGCAAAGCCGGTGAAGAACGCAGACGGAACGTTGAACTTGTTTCAATGGGAATGCGCTATTCCGGGGAAGAAAGGCACGATTTGGGAAGGCGGTCTTTACAAGCTGCGCATGCTCTTCAAGGATGACTATCCCTCAACACCCCCAAAATGTAACTTTGCAGTCGAGTACCGATAAATGCACATCCATTTGGTATTAATATTGGGTCTTTCATCTCAATTTTTCACCTTTGCATTCAAATATTCACTCTTGTATTCAATTTCATCATTTCTACATACTTTTGCATCCAACTACCATTCTAACTGTGACTAATTTTGATGAAAAAACCTGTGTCCGCTTCACATGCGTCAATCCGCTTTGTGCATTCATCGGTGCTCGCTTTTGCATTTAATTGAAGGATTTTATTCCATCTGCTTTCTAATTAATCAATCTAATTTCAAGTTCATAGTTCAGCAAACCCTTGGCTGTGAGGAATATCATAAATATTTGTTAACAGCAAATACGATCGCTTCGAATAATAACTAAACAGATTGCAAGGTGTATTCTTAACAGCTAGAGGTGGGCGGACTTCACAAAAAAAAGCTGAAGTGCTGATAGGGAAGTTTACGCCAACAGCGAGATAACAATAGATTCATCAACCGCGTCGTTTCCTCCCACACGACCATTGTGAGACGACTTCCTGCACTACTAGCAAAACATTCCCTTCCCCCCTACGCAATAACTCGACTAATTAATCGTGGTAGTTGACACGTTTTCGATCTCTCCAAACAACCACCTTTTTCTCGACCCTTCAAGTTTCTTTTCTTCGGTTAAAGCGAACGAGCTCATAATGATATCACAGTTCTTACTCTTAGTTAATATAATTTTGGTCGCTTTGAAGTATTTTCTAAGATTTTAGATGTCATGGAGTAGATAATATACGAGGTGGATTATTACTGACGTCAGAGCAATTGCATTTTAGTAAAATTTCGGTTCTCAGTCGATTTACAGTGATCGCATGAGTGGCTATTCTGTTGACGAATCAATCATCATACCGCTATCCGTACAAACTTCCCTATCCACACTTTCTAAAGGGGTTGCCATTTAGTTATAGCATAGAAAAACGCGCCGGATATTATGGCTGAGTATAGTCTGTCTTAATTACATTCTTAGCCAAGTTTGGTTATGTTTTAACGGAAATGGATTTGACGCTGTTAATTATGGGAAACATCCACATGGCCACGAGAAAAGTGACCTAATTTCAATCATTATTGAGCGTATATTTATGTAAAATTCGCGCGTTTCAAGATAAAATGCAACAGTTTGCTCGTAAATTTAACACAGTCAATAGCTATTAAAATGCGAACTATGATAAGCAAGCAGCTCATAAAATCGCATCGCCTCGACGATGTTTTTAATCGCGCGCACTATAAGTTATGACGCAGTTTTTCTCTGATTAGCTTTTCTCATACAACTGTTTTAAAACACTCATCCACTCCTCCCGATTGCCCAAACAAATCACGCACAAAACTCACGATCGCAATCTTGTTCCAGGCAAGTTCGAGCCGCCGCTATTTCATCCGAACGTCTACCCGTCTGGCACAGTGTGCCTCTCGCTGCTAGACGAGAACAAGGATTGGAAGCCCTCAATCACGATCAAGCAGGTAGGTCGCTTAAAAGGCGCGCGCGCTGTTATCCTTTATGACGTGGGGGCGGTGGGGTGAGGCTTTTGTGAGTTTTTCGGCGCACTCGACGGCTTTCTTAGCGGCCGTGGCATCTCGTTGACAGTGTTTGCACTAATTTTACACGGGGGCCGTGTGTTCGCGTTGTCCGGTGGCAGACAGACAACGTCCGGCCCGCACGAAACGTGCCGTCGACCTCTCGCAATCTACTTTGTTTTATTCAGATTCTACTCGGCATCCAGGATCTTCTCAACAACCCCAATATCGAGGACCCCGCACAGGCCGATGCCTACCAAATCTTCTGGTGAGATTTTGTTCTTTCCTGCGCGTTTTGCATCGAATGTACTAGATAATTTTGGTAGTATCGGCAGAGTTTTTTGAAGATTATTAAATTATTACTACTATGGAAGTTTTCCATTTTTGCGTATAAAATTTAAACGTTTTCCAATTATGTTTGATACCTTAAGGCTAAATAGAGTTGTCAGTTTGCGATACTTGTGATCAATGCCAAGAATGAAGACAAAATTATGTACGCATTATTAGTATATTAGATCCCGAATATGTGCGAATTCGGAATGTTTGAAATAGTTCTCTTTTATCCCTGGTTTCTTATACGTTATAGCAAGGTACAGGGAAAATCATAAATTTACCCAGGAATGTCTATACGTTCGTGATAAACAGCAAAACATAAACTGACATCGTCGCGTTTAATTTATTCTTCGATATCAGAGTTTGACTGTAATGTATCGCAATCTCTGCAGTGTCCTATTACGAGGGTCTGCACGAGCTTAAAGCGCTTCTTTTTCAGTCAGAACCGCGTGGAGTATGAAAAGCGAGTGCGACATCAGGCCAGACAGTTCGCCGCCGAGATCGTTCAGCGCCAAATGGCCGAAAAGTGATCGGTTGATAATTCCCCGCTTTTGCAGCGATTTGTCGTCACTCTAAGCATTACTGTATCTGGTGATTTGTTTAAGCGATAAATTTCTCCGTCTACCCCTATGGCAGGCACGCTTCGTTTATTGACTGTCTTTTCTGTGTCGTTCAAATATGTGTTCGCTTTTTCGAGACAAGACTGAGCGGCAAAGCTACCTCGTTCATCATTTTTGTTCTTCAATCGCGTGCTATGCTATTGCGCGTTAAGTGGCGTATCAGTGGACGACCAGTCAGCAATTTAGTAATGAGGCAAAAATGGGCAATCTTCAGCAGATAGTTTCATTGTCCACATGGATTCGCGCTTGAAATAACTGCGCAAAGATTTGGGAGCTCCTTTAAGAATGTCTCTGATTGCAGAGCAGCCAAAAGGCAAATTATCAAACATAATAACAAGGCGCGAAAAGCACTCTGTATTCCGACTAAGGCCCCTACCCATTTGCTTATTAGAGTACACACGTTCACGGTCGAGTTGACAGTAAGTCATGCGTTCTGAGGAGCGAAAGGGCAGCAGCGTTATAAGACCAAACGAGAAAGTGGCAGTCGATTGCGTAGGGCAGCGGCGGTCGTGCCGCAGCCTTACTTGCGCGCAATGTTTTCTGCCGAGTCCAAGAACAGTTATGAACAGATAAACGCCATATTTGAAAGAAAAAGAATCGAAGCAGTTTCTTCATTTGAAGCATATTGGGATGAACGAACGGTATGAGTGTAATAGTATCATATTTAAAATTGACGGCAGTTGTTCAGTGGCAAAGGTACGTTCGCTGCGACCGCTTGGCCGACCCTCACGATCTCCCTGCCGTCAATACGTTCAAAACATGGTTGGATGACAATATTGCTGAAACGGAGCTGCACGATGTTGAGGACTGGATCAAGAATGTCCCAAATGTGAGTTCTCCGCCCTAACAGAGAATAATGCCGACCCTTGTCTATCTCTCGATCCCCGAAGAAATGTGGCCTCTAGGCTTAGGTTAAGGCTCGAGCAGTCTTTTTAGCATAGGCCAAAGACGAGGATGTTTCCTCTCTCGCCAGACAGGCAGGCAGACAGGTTGGCAGAATTTTTCTCTTGGAGCGCTTGTAAGGCGACACGATTGACACTTCGGACTCGAACAAACATCGTTTTTCACACTCCAACCTGTAGGACTACCTCCAAGCCGGTCTATAGTTGGACTATTCGATTGGTTAGCAGACATCCGCGTTTTTTTATGGGATGCGAGTTTACTGAAGCGCGAGAGTGAAAAAATGTGTCGATAACTCTGTCTGACCGGTCAGAAATTGATCGATCATCGGATGGTTGTTCGTGAGAAAACTGTTACACCCAAAAACACTCGGGGATACAAGATACACTGTAAATTTCTCTTAATAATAATACATGTGTAAGTGAGGACAACACAAAGTAACTATTTCTTAAAATACGGGACTTCTGCGACCAGAGAAATGAACGATGGGGTATCATTTCACCAGATTCGTATCAACGTCTGACAATTGCAGTGGACGGCGACGGTTCATGAGCGCCTGCTAGACATTTGTGAAGAAAAAGAAGCGGCTCGTCTGAATGAGGTTGGAAGAGTCCTGGACTACGTGGGCATATGATTTCAGCGTTCTAGGTGCTCAATGTACTGATTGATCTAAGGACGCAACTGGATGAGTGGTGGGCGGTGCGCGTCCTGAGACGAATCTGTCGCTATCCCGAAGCAAATGAGCGTATTCTAGAACAGCGATTGGTGTCTATTTACTTTTGGCAAGATACAGTTAGAGAAAAAAGGTATGGACTTAATCGTACTCATCTGCAGCTCTGATTTGCAGTATCTATGACATCATTGCTGTTCCATTTCCAAGTTTCCTCATCGGTGTTCGAAGCTAATTTGCTGAGCAGAAAGTATTAATTACGGTGGTTCATCCGAAATAATGTTATAAGGGATGGAAAAATGGAAGTTGAAATAGTTATGATATTGTTCGATTACTTCCGAATATAAAGTATAGGAAAAGTGTTATGATGTACATGTTCAGAGCAAAAATGCTGTTCTACGGCGGACTGGAGCTGGAAATAGCTTCGCACATGCGCAACTTGAACGTGGCACTCAGGATTGTCGCCGAATGGAAAGGGAACGTCGATCACATTGTTGTTGTGCTCGCTCGCTATCCGCCCGGTAATCTGCTAATTTAACTAGTATTACATTAAACTGAAGATGAGACAGTGAGAAATTTAGGCGCCTGCTTTGTCACGCAGGACTTTATCGTCAAGCCATTAGACACGAGCGAAAGTCGGCAGCCATCGGTCACCATCTCGGATCGAGCTAGTCTTCCCCGCATCACTCCGCTAAATCATCGACTGTCGATTAGCATCCCCAAGCAGTCGTCGGTTCGCTCAAACTCACGCGTATCTTTGATTTCGGAGCAGCGAAGGGCATCAAGAGAGTTTACTGAGGCGAAGTAATAAATTTTGATTTTCAACGCGAATTCGTGCTCATGGTGACTTCTTTGCAGAAAAAATGCAGCAGGGAAGTCTTTATCTCCGGCGACATCGCGAAGAAACAAGGCGACAAAGGGGAAGAGTTCTCAGTCGAAGAGTCCGTCGAAGAGTCCGTCAAAGAGTCCATCGAAGAAAAGCAAATCGAAAAGTCCAAAGAGATGGGATGCGAACCGCAAAGTAAAGAACAATGTTCTCTGAGAGCAGCTGTGTGTAGTGCGGTGGAAAAAATATGCGACGGAATTTAATAGACCGGGTTTTTCCGAAAAACCGCCCCGGGGGCGCTAATTAGGATTCACACTTTTATATTTGAGGCTCACTACAACAAGTTAATTATTAGCACTTTTATATACCGTTTTTGGTAAATATCGCAGTTAATTAGAGTATTGCTTGTTTCTCTACGCTTTGTTACGTCGTTAAAATAGCGTAATGACATTATTTTACACTGTTTTTGTTGATAAATAAAGAAAAATACATATATGGCGTGTGTACTACTTTCCAAAAAAGCGCCCCGGGGCGTTTTTTAGGATTAAAGTTGAATTCGTCAAAAATGCCCAAACTAAAAACCGCCCCGGGGCGGTTTTTCGGAAAAACCCAGTACGACCAATTAAGTCCCGCGCATATATTGACTGCGCATTGCATATTGTCAAATGTCTATTCGCTATTCCTTTGCAAAGCAGATTGACAATTTCATTCCGAAACGACCACTGTGGATTGTCGTATTCTTCTTTCCGTTGTGTTTTTTCGCGGCAGCGCTAGATGCATATTTCACTGTAAAGCTAATGACTGTATGAAGAGCACGGGACCGTTTAGCCTGGAACAAAAAAGGCCTCCAAAGATGTCAGTGCGGAAGTGGAGAAGAATGAACATCTAAAGGCTTCGCTGCTTAGCAAAGTCACATCCTTGTGGACACCCTCTGACCCTTCGGCTACCGTCGCACCATCACACGAAATCGACGATCGCATCGAATGCCTTCTCGGTTACACCTACGAAATCAAAACTTTCGCCGCTCCCCCACTAGCCACCCAATCGGGCGAGTGGACTTTGTACGAAGGTACGGTAATGAACCGAATTTGAAAAATAGCGACTGATAGATTATGTAATTTCTGAGGAAATGGATGAATATTTTAGCCTGAATTGTTTTGCTCGTCGTCCTCATCCAAAACTGCAACCAGCGGCAATTATCTCTTATTCATTCTATTTAACACAGAGAGCGATGCGGCAAATGAGGCGGGCTTTCCGGGGGCTGGTGTGGCGGGACAAGAGTTTCTGAATATTGGTCTGAAAATTCCCAGCGAAGACATATTCGTCGCATCGGGCGATCCGTTGGTCGCATTCTACGACGAGCGGTCAGGAAAATGGAAGAAAGGGATATATACGACTCACGTCGAGCACGACAGACGTACGATTTGACTCAACTGTAGTAGATTTTCATTTTTCGATAAGATTATTCGGCTTTGATCGATTGGCTGATTGATTATCACCACCGATTAGTCGGCTAGCTAACCACTAAGATACCAAACTGTATGGCTGTTAAATATTAATACAATAGTAGAGAGATCATCTTCTGACTAACCAGCTGACTAATTGGCGAGTATTGAACCCTCCAAAATTGATCGATCATTTTCCCTTTGCGACAGTAATTAACTACCAAGTCGCAGGAAATATATTATACAGGCTCGTCGACGATGAAATTTCGACTGTCCAAGCTCGGCAAAGTTGCCCTCTTTCAACGAAATGATTTCCATTTCCCGTTCAAGAAATGGACAATTGGTCCTTCGGACGATGGTTCTGCAGTATCATTTTCGATCAGCACAGATATGGTCTCGCTCGAATTTCGTCTGGAGGTAGTCCGTTTTCAGGCCTAAGCCTAAACTAAAGCCTTAATTTAGGAAAATGGCGTTTCGCTAAGCGTCCAGTCCGGCGCCGAGTTCACGAAACTGAAAACAATAAACAAAAAAGCGCTTTCTTTGGGCGATATGGCTCAGGTAACCTTATCAAATTTAATTAACTTGCAAATTGATTTATTTCAGCAACTGATTCTTCATGGAGTGTGCATATTCCCGAACGACTACACGGTCCAACAACACGGAAAAGACAATAAAAAGGTTTTCTCATTGATTTCCTCAGCTCCTTTGCAAAAAATATCAATTATGTTAGTGGCGGGCCGAATGAGAACTACAGTCAACTGCGTTTGTAACGCCTGGCTCTATAACGTCGCTGGCTTTATAACGTCGGTCCTTGGCTGGTCCCGTGTACTATGTTTTGTACAGGGCTAACTGCCTCTATAACGTCGCTGTTTCTAAAACGTCGGTCTTTGGCCGGTCCCTTGACCGACGTTATAAAAGCAGTTGACTGTATGCCACATATAGCTGAGCGATTAAAACAAGCGTTTCTTCAAGAAATAACGCAATGCCTTTCAGGATACTGAGCTGGAGGAGCTGGTTTGTCGTCAGATCGCGCTTTGCGCCACCCTCGTAACCGTCGGTCAGAGTCATCTCAACAGCAGTCTCCCAAGCGACTCAATTGTCATTTCCAGCACTGCCCCTGAGCGCAAGTCCGATCTTAACACGGTTTCACTTCTACAGTGCCAATCAAATGAAGTCATGCTGAATTACTCTCGTTGCAGAATGAATGGCCGTTGTATCGCGTTACAAAAACTGATGGCCATTTCAAGACTATCGCCTATACTCTGACGGATTCGACCGTTTCGGCATCGCTGGACGACGCGAGCGAAGAAGAGCGACAAGAGCGTCGGTCGTTGGTGCACGCTATGCTGAACGTGTCTGAGGATGTCGGTGTGTTAACATTGCTGGGTGATTGCAACCCCGCTCTGACTTCGACTGTGTATCGATGGTTAATGTTGACTCGCATATTGTGCATGACGAAATAATTATTGTGTGCACTGATCAGAATGAAAGTTTTGTGGATCGAAACAAATGATAGGACGACATGCAACAGGGGATAAATCAACGCTATATATAGTGTTACTTATAGTCACCGATCAATCAGAGCGAAGAGTCGGATGTGGGTACGGTCTGGCGCTTCAGGAAAACAAATCGAGGATCAGGATAATATACCACTATCCTCCTCACATTTGCCTCTCTGAATAAGTGAAGAGTGAAGGGCACTGCTGAAGTATGGCCAATCAGGAAAGAATGGATCACTCTGCATTCGGCGGCGTTTGTGAAATAGTCTTGATGAGTTACTTGCACGCTAAGAGGTGAAAGTACATGACCACGCCCGTAGTCACTGCCTGCCTCTTTGCCTGTCATCATCTCGATGGAACGATAAAACTGCCTGCGTGAGCACTGTCATATGGAGTGTGTACTACAGAGTTGCCTATAGTTGAGTCACTCGACAAACATATGGAATCTTATCTATTGCTAGCAACGACTAGTAAGACCAAGAGCAGTTCTTTCTGTCAATATTCGAACTTTCTTCTCGCAAACCCTATTGTCTGCCTTGAAACTTTTATAATTTAAACTTTCACCAAATTACGATTGATATCGATTAACATTAAAAGAAATATATTTCTATTTAACTGTACCATTTTAGTCATTAGGACGCTAAAATTTTCAGCAAACGAGCGTTTAATTTTTTATGATTAGTTGAAAACACTATTTTGTTAGACTTCTTGCGTGGAATATCAATGAAAATTACTGGTACACTAACATTTCGATGGCAAGCTCTTTCAACTTCACATGGTCACCCAATTCGTCGCTTTTTGAAAGTCTGAAATACGGAGAATTCATCACTAGCAGGCGATTCACAACCGTCAAAAATCATGTTCACTATACATGGTGCCTGAGGCTATATCCTAAAGGGCTAAAGATTGGAGAAATCGATAACAACGATCCGCAGTTGACCTGCGTGTTCATCAGTGGACCAAAAGATGTTGTTTCCTTTAATCGACATTTGAGCATCAGCGAGCCTATAAAAAATGATCAGATATCCAATCTACCTGACCAACAGTATACTGGTGAGTCATTACAAGGAATTCTTGAAGGTGAACAGCATAAAAGTCCTCTCACTATCTCCCGAGGTCTCTAGAAACGAGGAGTGGGCGATATTTGAGTCTATCATATATATACGGTAAGTGGTTAATCAACAAATGCATTTACATTTTCCGGGTTTACATAGTGTACAAAACATAGAGCATATGTTTAGGGCCTCAAAGACCGGTGTTCGTTTCCAATTTGCCCACTACTGAGTCGCGCTCCCCTAACATGCCATTTGGTTGGCAGGCGCCGATCGTTCCCGTACAGGTCGCTCCTGTTTCGCTCCGTCATCGGATGCCGAACTATCCTGTACCGACGGCTTGTGTGCCACCCCCTAATGTGGATATCACTCCATATAGATCATCAATAAACGAAGCAGGGGCGGTCGAAGAACAAAACCAACAAAATACATTTCAAGTTGATGCAACCGCGACGGAAACCATATCGGAAGGAATATTATTACGACTCTTTTCGACCGATACCATTCTTGTTCAACTAAAAATAGATAATCATCTATTCGATCTATTCTTTTCGCTTCCAAAGAGAATCGCGCCCATAACTACATCCCCGTTCGATCGGTTGCTTGTAAAGGTGCTAAGTGGCGAAGAGAATAAGCGAAGCGACTTCAGTATCATCGCGGAAAATCATATTTACGCAACGGATAGCAATATTCTCATCACTCGTTGCCCTTTCTTTGAGCAGTTCTTTGATGACGCTGGAGAAGACTGGGCCGAAAAAACTACAAATCAGTTTAGCGCGCCGTTCTGCAGGAAAGTTATGGACGAGGTATTGACTTTTTTACTTCTACCACCTACTCCCCAAGCACTTACTGGCCTGTCGAAGGCTGCCTTTATAATGTAATTCACACGCCTGTCCTATCCCAAAATGTTATAGGAGACCAGATAATCGTGTTAGTAGATTTAGACGGTTTGCATTCCACTTACATATCTTCCCTCACAGATTTAAATCCATCTCGTAATAAATGCTTTCCACTCCCACCGACTTTAAATTTTTCGAAATACTTATTGCTTACAAAATTATACGCCGAACTTTTTCTTCTGAAAGAAACAGTGTTATTCTATTTGCTTATAGATATTTGCTTACATTTACACCGATCGAGTGAATGTTCCAGAATTTACTAATGTTGAACTTGTAAGAGAACTCGTTTGTGCCGCTGACTATTTTCAACTCTACGAACTGAAAAAACACTACGAGAGACCTCTGCTGACTTACCTCATCCAAGTGCATTCCGCGTTTTCATTTATTAATTATAATCTATCACAGTTAGCATGGAAAATGCCTGTGAAGCAAGTTGAATAAACCCAGGCTTGGGTACTCTGGGCGCCAGCGATATTTAATCGAGCGCGGTTTAGATACAGAGACTTTCTTTACTGCTGATGTTCGCCATAAATACGCAGCAACAGACTCGGGAACCCAAGAGTAGTAGACAAGGGTAGCAAACGCATAATTAGACGATCATGGATTCGAGTTCCACCCAAATTAATCAATTTTTCCTCTTCGATCGTTCCAAAATAAGCAGGATCGAATAAGTAATTTAGTTATTGAGCAAAATTTACTTTTCAAATTGCTTTGTCCACTTTTTCCATTTCGTTCACTCATTTGCCTTTGACATAAAGTTATTTACCGTTTAAATCCTAAGCTGAATTCAGTTCCATCAGTGAACTATTTCAGAATACATCCGGTATTGGTGCGTTGGCAGCACTTATTTTTGCCGACACATACGATTTCAAAGTTTTGAAGAATGTTTCATTATCGATGTTGAGCGAGCATTATGACTCGATCGAAGATGCAGTGAAGACGCAGAAGGCCGCTGCATCCGCCTCCAAACAAGATTTTTGCTTTGGTGAATCGGAAGACATCCTGGCATTATGGAATTCGCTGAAGAAAAGTCGTGAAAATCATACAAGTCTTTTCGACGAGTTGTTCGCTTTTATACGTCAGACTAGCGTTAAGGTCGCCGACACGCGAAACTGCTCCGCGAGTTCGCATCCAGTTCTTTTGTAAAATTTTGCAGTTGTTATTGCAGTATGCGTTGCAATAAAAATGCTGCCTGAAACCAAAAGTACAATCAAAACAGAGGGTTACAAGTTTGCAGTCATGAAATTGTTCTTTTGGCCAAATTCGTATTTTTAGTGCGCAGTCAGTACTCAATTCGACAATTAAGAGTATAAAGCATATTTTATGGAAAAATGTACTCGACAATCGCTCCAGAAGAATGCTGCCGTATAGAGGTTGTTTACAAATAGTACAGTTAACAAATGGTAGCTATTTTCACGAACACAGTCAGCAGCGTTCGCAAATGGTCGCCAAGCCGATATTCATCTCATACACTCGATTCTATTTTCTGATTCACCCCTGTCGCGGAGTGCGTTTCACGACGCGTTAGTGGCAGTATCTCTGGAGTGTTCCGGCATTTTCAGATTATCCCACATCGCGATATGACTTCTTGAATGTTGCATACGGGCCCCTATATAAGTGCACTCATCCGAAATCGAAACCGTTCACATATTAATTAACCGCATCCTTTTTGAGTTCTCTTAGTTATTCAAGACGTGATGAGATGATGTCATTACTAGACAGCAGCAACCCCGCTCTTACTTCGACTGTATATCGCTGGCTAATGCTGACTCGCTTATTATGCATAACAAAGTAATGACTGTGTGCACTGATCAGAATGAAAGTTTCGTGGACAGAAACAAATGAAAGCGTGATAAATACGAAAGGGAGTAAATCAGCGCAAGAGATAGTTTTATTTATAGTCACCGATCAATCAGAGCGAAAAGTCAGATGTGGGTACGGACTGGCGCATTCGGGGAACAAATCGGGGATCAGGATAATATACCTCACTCTCATTCGGCATTTACTCTTGATTTTTTAGCGCTTTCCTTAAACAATGGTCGTTTTACGGTTACATTCTTTACATTCGCACACCGCGAAGCTGAAAGTCCCTAGCATGACTCAAAACAAAACACTCTCCCCTACCCTCCTCACATTCGCTTTTCTGAATATGTGAAGCAATAGCGTAATGAGTTGGTTATGAATGAACGACTACTGTTGGTCTTAAAAGATGAAGTATTATTGAAGATTGGAATTTATCGGATGAGCTTTTATAGAAAGAATCATTTCAATAAAATATTCAATATCGCGTGAATCAATTATAAAAACAGCTTTAATATTTGCCTTGCTTCTAAACGTAAGCCTTATTAACTTTAATAGACGTCGACTATGGATAATTTCATGAAGAAAACTAGGATTATAAATAATTTTAGAATAAGTGCGTATGGTGCAAATAAAGGTACTGCAGGGACATTATTCTTTCGATGGGTTCTTTCGGTAAAAGCTTGAGGGCTTAGTGGATGTAAGGTATGAAAGGTGTATGCTTCAACGGTCACAATAATGTCTGTACATTTGAAGTAAACAGAGAGGGCCCTATAAAACTGGCAATTGCGGAATCCAGTTGCGAATGCAATGCGCAACGTAATTGTTTACCAAAACTGCTGCTCAACTGGAAATGAAGAATAGTGAAACCTTTTCCTTAGCGGAACTAGTCTTTTATTTTCAAAGATGCATTAAGCAACGCCTCTGGCTAAGGTCGTGTTATTGAACAGGCAAGTTGATGTCGGCATTGTTTAACCTGTACGGAATGTGACCACACCAGTGTCGCCATCACCCGCATCTGTCATAGAACCGCTTCCTTATTCGTTTTATTAACCTTATGCAAAATGAATGAAGAGTATGGAGAGTACTCAACCGATGGAGGCGAAAAAGAGGAAGACTACATGAGCGACAATGAAACGTTATCCAAAGATAACGATGAATATTTGAGTTATGACGCGCCTGTTCCGGACAGACTTGAATATGAAGCCATCGGTGAAAAACTAGAAATAGACCCTGCCACGTTAACTATTATCCAGGTGATTATTTTTCGTGGTTAAAATCCTGCGAATGCGTAGATAAACTTCCTATATTTACTAAAATACACAAAACGATACAATAAGTTTTGTTCCGCAAAATTAGGCATGAAACGCACAATTTTCTATAGTTTATCCTGTTCCTGTAATGTTGTTCAATTGTTCATTAATGTTTTGTCTAACACTGGTTACATACAAATTTGGGCTGAATTTCACTGTTATAACACATCCAAGAAGAAAGAATGAAATCGAAGCAAAATGCAATATTTCGTTTTCATTAAAAAATTCTGCTGAAGAATTTACATCAGCAGCAAACTTCTTCACATTTTCAAGCAAACATCGTGTGACACTGGATTAGCATTAATAGTTAGATTCGTGAAGAACTTTCCTATGAAATATTATCAAACAGACTCATTTTTAGGTTATTGGAAAAGGTCACTACAGTGATGTATACATGGGGATACTCTCTTTGCCAAATGAAAGCATACCCGTGGCAGTCAAAAGGCAGCAGAAGGAGACGAGCGCAATGAATGCGGCGGAGAGTGCAGCTATTCTTAAACGTCAGAGACAGGCGCTAAAAGACGAGCTGAGCATATTTGCTCATCTTCAGTCTTCGTCTGCAGGCGGGCATGAAAATGTCCTCAAACTTCTGGGAGCCATCACAACTATTAAAACCGACTTTTGTCTCTTGACTGAATATTGCGAGTACGGAAGCATGGATCGTTTTCTTCAAACAAAATGGGAGAATCGCGATTTTAAGGATGAACTTGTTTTCGATGGAAACGAAAATAAGCAGGTTTGGAAGGTATGAAATGAGAGTAACTGAGCTTTCAAAATCCTTCATATGAGAATAAAATTAAAGGTTCTCTTGTGTAAAAGTGTCATGTGGAGTCAGTACGATTGAATTACATTTAAAAGAAGAAAGTTAGGATTGAAATCGTATTTGCCCAAAACCATAACATATCGCAGAAAATAATATATTGTAATTGAATATTCAAAAAAAACTTTTTCTCACTAAAATCATTATCGTCAAAGACATTTCTAAATAATATTATGTATCATTTGCACTTTGAATTTTACACCTTCCTAATAAAACTGACACTATTATTTTAAATAACTTAAATGTCTGATTCAAACTGGCAATGTACATAGCGCCATAAGGTGTTAACCTACGTCGTCATATTGTAAAAATGAAAAATTCGTAAACATCCCAGACAACAACTTAATTTCAGATTCAGCGTGATTCGAACTGGGGAGAAGATTTTCGATCTCGACGAGAAAATGGTTTGATTACAACGAGTGATTTATTGTGGTTTGCACTGCAAATTGCAAGAGGGATGCAATATTTAACTGATATGAAGGTAACAGACATTCATATTTATTGGCAACGATATTCGAGAAAGTCAAGAGATGGCCATAAGTAAAGTAAATAATGAGAAAAATGTGTCCATTTCAAAGAGAAGTGGTTGAAAACTAAAGACGTGATGTTCTCGGATTAGAGGACTAACCAAGTATGGGGGACATTCATTTATTCAAGCACCAATAACAAAAAAGTTGCCATCATTCACACGT
The DNA here is from genome assembly GCA_002796945.1 of Plectus sambesii. NCBI lineage: Eukaryota > Metazoa > Nematoda > Chromadorea > Plectida > Plectidae > Plectus > Plectus sambesii. The sequence continues at coordinate 15,993 of NIUQ01001881.1, forward strand.
CGACGAAAATTAGTATCAGTCAGTAACCAATAAAGTCAGTAATCAGTGAAAGTATGGCAGAAATGGAGGGTGAAATCATCCCTTTCATTTTAATTTCTCTTGTAAATGGCGATCAGAAATGATAAGATGAGCTCTTCAAAAAAATTTCGTTTTCTTCTCCTAAAGGTTACCCTACAAAGGCATAAATAAAACTGGGCGGTATCCGATATGATTGGCAGTTGCCTCCTTCGCAGCTGCGCGTTTCCATTTTAATTTTTCTTTGATAGAAGGAAACGCTGCCTAATAATAGAATAAAATAATAATAATAATAATAATAGAATGCTGCCTCTGGCCCCTCGATTTTCAGTTCGAGGTTAGCATCTGGCGCAGATACATTGCATTGATATTTTAGGTTATACATCGCGACATTGCCGTTCGTAATGTTCTTCTCAAATTGGATTTCACTCTGAAAGTTGCTGATTTCGGGCTATCAAGAAAACTGAAAGAGGGTGATGATGGATACTATGTTGGGAAGGAGGGAACAGCTCTTCCCATTCGATACATTGCTCCTGAATCACTAAAATCTGGTCGCTTTTCGATTACTTCTGAATTTTGGTCGTTCGGCGTTGTCGTCTGGGAACTATTCACGTTTGCTCAAAACCAGCCATACTCCGTTGAATTTAACAGATACGAAAATAATACGCACTTTTATGAGTTCTTATTTGAATATTTGTCGTCCGGTCACCGTCTTACAATCCCAAGAATTGGCCCGCAGCAGATGTAAGTTCGTAGACACTGCTCTTAGAGGTTAAAGGCTGTGATGTCATACAGGCAGAAATGTAGAATTGATCCGCTGAAGCCGAGAGGGAAGAAATTCGAAAAATGCAAGGAATTGACCCCGCTTCCTTTTACCTTGCCTCTAATCTTACTTAAACGAAGTGAATTTTCTGTCCAACTTTAACGACGTCATTGCCTACTGAAGAGTCTTGTATTCAATACCGATGATATTTTTCTAATCTTTTATCACTTCCAATCACTATTCATAAAGAAATCCACCTTTACAGTGGCGGGTTAATAGTTTTCTGACCGATGCATTGGCCATGCCAATCTTATATTGATTTGTCTTTTGTTCCAATAAATTTTATTGATTTCAGAAAGATTCTTCTTTCAAGATTGTGGCATGCAGATCCTAAGAAACGACCCTCACTTCAAGTTTGCAGAAAAGTCATCAGACAAGAACTGATGCAGTCGTGTCCAAATGTAAGAAACTGATGCTAATTTATTTTTCATTTTTTGTTTTTTGTTTCTCTTTCGGCTGCGGTTACTTTGTCAGGGTGTATAAGTATCGATGCCACATGATAGGGATGTATAATCAGCGAATGATTCTTATGATTATCGAAAGTACGTTAACATTTTTATAAGCAAGGAGAACGAAAAGAATACATTATCTATTTGCAGTAATGTTGATTTCGCAACTTTAGTTCGAATTTGCATAATTAAAACAACGATTGTGTATTAAGAATGAATCAAAAGCAAATATTGCTACACGCTGAACTTATTTTGTGAGAATCTCTTCACTCTATACTTCAACGTGGGCTTTTAACAGTTTTATTTCCAGATACTGCTCCAAGAAAAAGCGCCCCATCATGAATCGAAATATTCTTTAATTGTTTTCGATGATGAAGATGCAAATGAGAGATCTGTAAAGAAGAGCATAGATAGCTTCGTTTTGTGCAATACATCGCTTCTTTGTGAGAATAATGCTAGGTTCCACCCAAACTCTACTTTCGTGGGAGGCTCACTGGTACTGGAGAATTCAAGTATGTCTCATTCTGTTTTAATAAAGAAAATATTATTTTGGCAGAGTTGATAAATTTAATTCAGTTATTAGGGAAAGAATTAAATGGGCACGCACTTCAACCAATTGTCATAGGTGGCAAATTTTCATAGTTTATCGGTATTCATTCTACCTCGAATATTACTCAAGTTGCAATAAGACATTTAAGATAAAACTTCTCTAAGCATCAGACTTGCTCCAATACAGTCTGTTAAGTAAAGTTTTTAAATTTCATTTATAACTTTCACTCTTGACATCTCAGTCTCATACTAACTGAAATCGCGTCAGTTTTTTAAACTTTTCTTGGAAATATATGGTAGGAAATTGAAACTACAAGTTTAACAAAATGTGATCATAATTCTATGTTTCTATTTAGTATAGGACAGGGTATGGTGAGCAAAATTTAAAAACCTATGCATATTTCCGATTGATAGTTGAGATAAAAAATGTAGCAAAATATTAAAGGAATGTCGAATAACTGACATCTAATTTACTAAGTTCATTAAATAAACCTCATTCAGTTGCCCTCAGCTAGAGTAACTCTACGACTATTATCCCAGAACTGGGCATTCCAACAGCGCCACGAAAGTTGCCAAATTGCTGCAGGGATGAATCTTAAAATTTGTCCAAAGTTCTTCAGCATAACAACATCTGTTTGTTCTGTTTTTCGGGCTCTTGCACTTTATAGAAGGAGGTTCTCGGATCATATTAAGCATTCGTGAACAATATCAAATAATATGCATAAATTCTTTCTTTTACACAGAACAGAATAGTGCCTACCGCGTGTTATGTCCGACAAGGATTTATTGAATCATATGATGAAATCTTTCTTAAGGGAACTGAACGGAAAGCTCAAGTCATTATAATGTGTTCTTCTTTATTTTTAAGGCGATCCAGAATTGTATAAATTGGCCAATAGAATAAACACCGCCGCTGAAGTAAGAGATGCTGAAACCCAATTGAATCTGATTTTTATGCAGCATAAAGGGAAAGACGTTAATCAATCAGATGAAGAAGTTGTCAAATGGTACAGAAAATCAGCCGAACAAGGAAATAAAGATTCGCAAAATAAGCTGGGTTTTATGTATAAGAATGGACGAGGAGTTACGCAATCCGATGAAGCAGCAGTCAACTGGTTCAGAAAATCAGCAGAGCAAGGTTATGCAAGGGCGCAATACAATCTCGGAGTGATGTATGATACAGGACGAGGCCTGCCTCACTCAAATAAAGATGCTGCTAGATGGTACAAAAAAGCAGCAAAACAAGGAGATGCAGATGCGCAGTTCAACTTGGGAAGTATGTATGAGGAGGGACAAGGTGTGTCTCAGTCATATGAAGAAGCTGTCAAATGGTACAGAAAATCAGCAGAACAAAGAAATGCAGATGCGCAATTCAACTTGGGAAACATGTATTATAAGGGACAAGGTATTAATCAATCAGATAAAAGAGCTTTGAAGTGGTGCAGTAGAGCAGCAGAACAAGGGCTCGCAGATGCGCAAAATAACCTTGGAGCCATGTATCAGAATGGGCGAGGCGTGCCTCAATCAGATGAACAAGCTGTCACATGGTACAAAAAAGCGGCAGAACAAGGGCTTGCAAGTGCACAATACAACGTTGCACAAAAGTATCGAGAAGGGAAAGGCGTTAATAAATCAGATGACGAAGCTGTGATATGGTACAGGAGAGCGGCAGAACAAGGACATGCAAACGCGCAACACAGCCTAGGAGTAATGTATCACTATGGACGAGGTGTGCCTCAGTCAGATAAAGAAGCCGTTAAATGGTTCTGGAAAGCAGGGGAACAAGGTCTTGCAAGTGCACAATTTAACGTTGCACATATGTATCAAGAAGGGAAAGGCGTTAATAAGTCAGATGAAGAAGCTGTGATATGGTACAGGAAAGCGGCAGAACAAGGACATGCAAACGCGCAACACAGCCTAGGAGTAATGTATCACTATGGACGAGGTGTGCCTCAGTCAGATAAAGAAGCCGTTAAATGGTTCTGGAAAGCAGGGGAACAAGGTCTTGCAAGTGCACAATTTAACGTTGCACATATGTATCAAGAAGGGAAAGGCGTTAATAAGTCAGATGAAGAAGCTGTGATATGGTACAGGAAAGCGGCAGAACAAGGACATGCAAACGCGCAACACAGCCTAGGAGTAATGTATCACTATGGACGAGGTGTGCCTCAGTCAGATAAAGGGGCCGTTAAATGGTTCTGGAAAGCAGCAGAACAAGGTCTTGCAGATGCACAATTTAACATTGCGCATATGTATCAAAATGGGAGAGGCGTTAATAAATCAGATGACGAAGCTGTGATATGGTACAGGAAAGCTGCAAAACAAGGTTATGCAAAAGCTCAGTGTGGCCTTGGATTGATGTATTGGACTGGGCGAGGAGTTAAACTATCCTGTGAAGAGGCCTTAATATGGTACAGAAAAGCAGCAAAACAAGGAAACGCATCTGCACAATATTACCTTGGAGATATATACGATAATGGGAAAGGCATTAAACATTCACATAGAGAAGCTGCAATATGGTATAGAAAAGCTGCTGAACAAGGTCATTCTAATGCGCAAACTAACTTAGGAAAGATGTATGTTAAAGGGCGTGGTGTGCCTCAATCAGATGAAGAAGCTGTTAAATGGTTCAAAAAATCAGCAGAACAAGGGGATAAAGATTCGCAAAATAAGCTGGGTTTTATGTATAAGAATGGACGAGGAGTAACGCAATCAGATGAAGTAGCTGTCAAATGGTATAGAAAATCAGCAGAACAAGGAATTGCAGGTGCGCAATTTAACTTGGGGCGGATATATGCAAATGGCGAAGGTGTACCTCAGTCAGACGGAGAAGCTGTCAAATGGTACAGAAAAGCTGCCGAACAAGGATGTGCAGAAGCGCAATTTAACCTTGGATTGATGTATAAGAATGGTAGAGGTGTACCAAAATCATATGAAGAAGCTGTCAAATGGTATAGAAAATCAGCAGAACAAGGAAATGCAGGTGCGCAATTTAACCTGGGACGGATGTATGCAAACGGTGAAGGTGTACCTCAATCAGACGGAGAAGCTGTCAAATGGTACAGAAAAGCTGCAGAACAAGGATGTGCAGAAGCGCAATTTAACCTGGGAGTAATGTATAGGAATGGACGGGGTGTGCCTCAATCAGATGAAGGAGCTGTCAAATGGTACAGAAAAGCCTCTGGTCAAGGATTTGCAGTTGGCCAAAATAACCTGGGAATGATGTATCAAAATGGACACGGTGTAACTCAATCAGATGGAGAAGCTGTCAAATAGTAAAGAGAATCAGCAGAGCAAAGACAAACTGAGGCGCAATTTTACCTTGGAGTGATGTTTGCAGTTGGTGAAGGTGTACCTCAATCTGATGAAAAAGCTGTCAAATGGTATAGAAAAGCCGCTGAAAAAGGATATGAAAATGCGCAAACTAACCTCGGATTGATGTATGCAAACGGGAAAGGTGTTAATCAATCCGATGGAGAAGCTGTCAAATGGTACATAAAATCTGCTGAACAAGGAGATGCATTTGCGCAAAATAACATAGGATGGATGTATCATAATAGACGAGGCTTACTTCAGTCAGATGAAGAAGCTATCAATTGATTTAGAAAAGCAGCAGAAAAGGGGCTTGTTGATGCGCAATTCAATCTTGGATTAATGTATCAAAAAGGTAGAGGCGTGGGTCAATCAAACGAAGAAGCTGTCAAATGGTACAGAAATGCAGCAGAACAAGGAATAACTAAGATCCAGCAAAACCTAAAGGTCCGCGCATACCGTTGAATGCAGTGACTTTGCTTCACTTTGCCACACGTTGAAAAATAGTGTCCTTTTGACTCAAAGTCACTTATGTCAAAGGTATGCGTGCACCTTACGAGAAATAAGTAGGTGATAAATCATGAAGGGCAAAACGACATTGGGTGGGTTTCACATCGCGTACTTTAGCTAAAGTCGTACTTTACGCCTATCCTTTATCATTGCGTAAAGTACGACTTTAGCTAAAGTACGCGATGTGAAACCGGCCCATTGATATCATTGAAACACTAAGTAGAATTTAACTTGTTCATATCTTCGAAATTGTTCTGAAATAAAAACATGCCATATTCACAATTTTTTCTTTTGATTCATGTCGACGAGAAAAATTGAAAAGAGAGGAATAGAATTCTTCATATCGATTACACAGCGTAAAGATATAAAGGTTGGACAATTGAGACTTCGAAATGAGGAACATGTTGTAATAATTCGTTGAGAAACTAACTGATTAATCTGGGAAATTGTTCAAGAAGTATTTTAAATCGGATTTTTCGAAACATCGAGTTTCTTTCGGCAAAGTTAACGAAAAGTTTTCGGATTTCGCTGAAATTTTGCAAGGTAGAGTCTTTTAGGGTAAAACTTGTGGAAATTAAGTCGGATTTTTTTACACAAGGTTTCGCTTCGAGATACGGCTGGAAATTTTAACTTGTATACTGGTAACGCAAAATCAATATTTTTGATAAGTCGTAAGATATGTCGATAACACATGCATTAAAAATAAAGCAACAATACTCAAACAGAGTCAAACGATTTTAACAGCAAATGACGAGAGCCTCGAGGGATGGATCACTTCGGGCTTAATTTGCGACTCGTAAATGTACGAGTTTGATACCTTTTATGGTGCCGTTGGATAGCCCATAATTTGGGCTTTTATCCTAGGATAACTTAAACTTATGTAGAGTGAACAAGATCTGGCCGAAAAAATCAGAAAACTGAATAGTTCGAAAATTCAAATTTTCTTTCCAGCGTGAATTTTTAGCTTTTAGATCGATTTTCAATTTGAAAACGTAATCAGATTCTTTTCATCATTTCCAATCCATTAGTGTATAATACCATTACAAACTCTGCATTGTCAGCAAACAAATTTAAATTTCCGCCATGTGTCGAAACGAAAGCTTTTGTAAAAATAATCGACATTATTTTCGGCAGTTTTACCCAAAATCATCCTAGCATGCAAAATTTCAGCGAAATCGGAAAACTTTTGCCAACGGTGTCAAAAGAAACTCAGTGTTTAAAAAATCCTATCTTAATCAAAAAGCGGAAGATGTCAGACATGCAGACAGTTTTGCCTGTTTGTGTTAGAAAATGATGGTGGTCACGTTAAGCTGAATAGCTTGTAATTGGCCGATTGAAATTTTATAAAATTTGGCCACTAAAAACATATAGTATGCCTCTACAGTGTTTTAAAATTTGTAAAATTCGTAAAATTTCGTAAAATTTCATTAAAAACTGCGCATTTTATAAAAAAGAAATCGGGGCACTTTCGTGGCCCACCTCATATGATGCAGGAATGATGCAGGAAGCTAAATGCGCGTTCGATTATTGAGAACATTAGAATTACACTTTTTTATCAACTATTGAAATGCTTCTGAAACGAAAAGTTCAATGCCATTCGCCATTTGCTGAAATGCACGCGGAATGTTATAAAAGTGACAATTAAACATGCACTGTGATAATTGCTACATAAATTAGTCCACTTCCATTTTAATTGAGCTTAACCCACGCTCAAAAGTACCCCTTACAACAAAATACTAATGACTGCGTAACCCAGAAATAGCGTCGCTCTGCAGAAGATGACTAATTGTCAAGGAAGTGACCACAAATGAGCAGAGGTGTAATAACATGTTTTCTGAAAGTGTTCGATGTTTAATGACTTATTTCCCTGTCTTTCGCGGCGGCAACCACGCTCTAATTATTCTGAGCGTCCCACTGTGTTACTTGCGCTTATCATTGATTTATAAGTGAGAGCTGAGCAGCAGAAGAGCTTAGGAACTTCACTCTCCGTTCAGTGTACACCGACTGACGTTACGGTTGCGTCTACTTGCGCCCATCTTATATATTAAGCCAGCACCGTCTGCGTGTGTGTCCGTGGACACCCCACGGTTCGGGTAGACCGGACCTTTTGCGGTCCCCGGTCGGACCATGGTCGGGTACCGTAAGGGTACCCCACCCCACACCCTCACTTTCGGCCAGGTCCATTATACGGTATTAACGCTACATTAAAAAACGTGTCGGAATTCACATTCTCGCCCTTTTCCCCTCTATCCAGATACTTGCCAACTCCAGTCGTACCAGGGTTGTAAACAGTAATGGTACCCCTCCCAACCCACCCCACGTCCGGTCGGGTCCATCATCCAATATTAACGATATACCTATAAAATGTCGTCGCAGAGCCCTCTCGCGGCGAACATTGAAAACTACCGAGAGCGCATTTCTTTTCTTTAGTCATCGGCTCATTTACGGATTATTGCCATCGTATCGCCTGTCAATCACATATCGCCTTAACTTACAGGGTAAGAACTCGAGCGAAGAGTGCGGCGCGTTAGCGCTGCGCTCTTTGCGAGAGTTCTTGCCCTCTACATTAAGAAACGTCTGTGTGTGTGTGTGTGCATGTATGTGAACACCTCACGATTCGGGCTGAACCCTTAGCGATCCCCGGTCAAACTATGATTGTATGTGCCAGGGATACTACACCCGACCCATACCACTTCCGCCCCCGCTTCTGTTATGTACACGTCGAGAGCAAAAACGTAGTATGCAAAATGGCTTAATATGACATTCGAAGCAAATCTCCCTTTAACTAAGGGTCATATGAAAGAATTTAATAGTTTCATTCAAATAGTATCCCCAAAAATCTTCTGTTTTGAAATTTCACAATGGAAAAACTTCAGTTTTCTTGAAAGCAATATATGTTCGAAACCAGTCGCAAATGTGTTTCAAAGTAATTGAGGGTAGATAAAAACCGTACGTAGTTCTCTTGACGGAGTGAGGTTTTGGACCGGCGACATCAATCAATAGTTATTGTCACGAGTGATCGGAGAACGTTTTAGATTCCTCGAAAACTTTCTCCGGGTTAATGCAAAATAAATGTGTGTACGAATTCTTTTTTAAAAATTCCCTTTGAACTGCCTTTCGATGAATATAGTATGCAAATTCTTTTGTATTTATAAATATAAAAGACCGGCGACACCAAACAACAGGAACCCAAAGGCAGCTTGCGAATTCCGCGCCGCTGAGCGGTACGGGTGACATAGTTTAGCAGGGTTGATACGCGAAAACTCAAGCGGATAGCGCGGCGCGTTAGCGCAGCGCTCTCCGCTAGTCCATCTTAATCCGTGTCAATTTCTAGCAATACTTCACAACTATCCATCACTGCCCGCGCAACGTCGCGCCAACGTCAGTCAATCTGTAGGTTAAAATTTTCACTCTTCCGCGCTCAATTAGAATCTTTTCATGAGCCGAAGTATTCATCAGTCGAATAACATTTGCTAGAATGCCTTTTATCGATGTGTATCCTTTGAACTATTCACATGAATATCCTGTACCACTTTCGTACACTTCGCAGTTTATCTACATACAAATGTACGTAGTGTTCGCCGTCGGTATTCCCTTGAACCTGATCGTAATGTACATTTCTTTCATTGACAAATCGATAAAGAACAATTACAAATATCTATTGGGAAATCTGGCGCTCTGTGACTCTCTCTTTCTATCTTCACTCGTTTTTGGAAACTTAGTTCATCTGTATGTTGGATCTGTTAGTGGTCAATATACACCGCTCTCTTGCACAATCTATGTTGTGGGACTTTTCGCTTTCGGCGCTTCAATGATCTGCGCGATACCTTTGATATCAATCAATCGCTATGTAGTTGTTGTGTTAGGAAAGGAAGAGTTTTTCACAGATCGACGTGTGTTTTGTTTATGCTTGTCGGTGTATTTTTTACCGATTTCATATATAGTTCTAACGCTGACATTTCCCGTTGGTTTGATTTCTAACATTCACTGTGGATATATGTATTGGTCTTGGTACGTTCGAGAGTTTATGGTAGTGCCGATTACGATACTATCTCTGGTTTCGGTGTTTTGTATTGTGAAATTGTACTTATACATAGCAGAACATATAAAATCGGTCAGTGGGATCCTTGAAAAGTCCAGACTGAAGGACGAACGCAGTCTGCTGCTCGCGATCACACTGCAAGGTTAGTTTAAAAACCATCTTTGTGACTTTCGAGGAGAGCACAATCTTTTAGTAGGAACCTATCGTATCGTCGATCTGGAACGGGAAAAAGCAACGTGACTGTTGTACTCTAATTTACAAACGTAAAAGCGCTGTATACTTGAGCATCGATATCGATTTCCAGAATAAACTTTTAGTTTCAATGAAGTTTAATGTAGCAAATTTGTAGAAGTTTCTCAATTAAGGTCATTAGACAACAATTAAAACGCGCCCTATAATTGCTTAAAATGCGCCCTATGCTTTTGCAGTCTTCAAACGCGCCCTATGTTTGACCTTAACATACTGAAAATATCAAACATAGGGCGCGTTTGAAGACCACGAAAACATAGGGCGCATTTT